>VXBT01001738.1:0-173144 GCA_013400235.1 Oriolus oriolus | reverse complement strand
AAAAAAAAAAAAAATTGGTCTTTTCCTGTTAACGTGTAAAGTTCTAATGAAAAGCTATGTAAAATAATTAGAAAATCTATAGAAACTTGAATATCTGAAGCAATTTTATTAGTAATACCTGAGTTATGTACTATGGGGTATGAGAGTTGTTTTGCAATGGGAATGGCAATTTTTAATAAGATGAAGTTGCCAGTGGAACAGTAAGGAATCCTTGTATAAGGGATTATTTCATTATGATCTGCTAAATTTTGCTCCTTTGACTTGTCTGGATTTAAATTTCCACTTGACATAATTTTGTTCAAGTATTATCCAATATATTTAAATTAATGGAGAGCTAGTTGAATCTTGGCCTTTCAGAAGAAAATAAATATCAGTAGCTACAATGCTTTAAACAGTGAATCAAGGCTTCCTCAGCTAGCAGGAAATAATACTAATTATCATTGCTTATTGTTTTATATCCATCTGACATAAAAATCGCATATTAAATCAGAAGATGGTAGATAATATATAATGGTCTGTTAGTATATTAGGATGGCTATTGTTTTAGGTAGCAATAAAACTAATGAATAATTTTTTATCATATTAATGTATTTAAAGATATTTGTCCTGCTGATCTTCAATCTTGTATTAATCATAGTTTGTCCAAGTAAAAGAATTCATTCTTTTCAAAGTGAAAGTAGAAAATTTAAGAGACAAATCAGCTTGTCTTTGGCTTCCACAGAAAGCTGCTTATTTTGCCTCATGCACAGTGCTGGACGTATGCACTGAGGATGCAGTTTGTTTTTGCCAGATAATGCCAAGCTTCTAAGCAAAAAAACAATTTACAATTCTTATTTAAATTTGATGCAATTTCCATGTTGTTATTCAAGACACATTTGGAAATATTGCTGACCCCAGTGTAAGATTTGTGCAACCTAAGAATACCTTGATCCAAATGTAAGCTGATACAGAGAAGTTTTGTAAGCCTGACAAGTCTAGGGTGTAGGGAAATTCCTGATCTCCAAATTCCAGCCTGATTATGGAACCACTAGTTTTATGACAGCCAAGTAACTACAACAGGAATGAGTGATCCCTTGATTTATATTGGAATTTTCTGCCAGTGGTTGCAGTGTTTGGAAATATTTTGTTCATCAAATTTCTCTGAAGTCTCCCTGGAAGTTGATTGAAAATGAAGTTGTTCTTTAAGCTGTTTGCAAAAATTATATTTTAGTCTTTACTACTTGATTTTTGTATTTAGGGGTATCACCAAAATTTTAATGCATAAAAAATAAAAACAGAGGAACCATGAGGGTTTCAAGGATTTATTATAATTACTGAAGGTCCTTATGTACATAAACAAAAAAAAGTGACTAAGTTCAGTAGAGGAACTGAAGATAATTAATGTGCTGTCAACTGCAGTATATCAAAACCGGTGTTCAATGGATAATTTTTTTGACAATTTTTTTTTGTCATGGAACTCGGGACAGAAGGTCAGAAACAACAACACTGATTTGTTTAAGCACAAAACATGTTTGTAAATTGTAAATTGTATTAGGTATTATGACAAAGGCAAAATTCCTGTCAATCACACAAACACACACATATATATTTATCTCACTGTTGTCAGTGCAGCTCTCTCAGGTTTGCAGTGGGATAGGTAGGGATACAGGTGCTGTAAAAGCAGGATTAACTCACAGGAATATCAGCCATTAGGCCTTATTCCTTCTCATTACTTGGGGGCCTAAGGGAGCAATGTAGGTATAATGAGAGCAAAGACACTAGATAGTTTTAATGTGCTTAAGTATTTCCCTTCCAGAAGAATCTATTTGGTTTTATTACAGATACAGAAATTTAGTTGATAATAGCAGCATTGAGCCTTGAAATTGAGCAACACAGCTAAGGAAGGGCTGTGTGGCAAAATGTGTTTCATGTCTGTAATTACAGGCTTCAGAAACTCTCTCTTCCCTTGAAATCTCTTAAAAATTGCCATCTAAAGGGAAATTTCTATAACTGAGTTGAAGACTGGATATTTTCAAAACTCACATGGGAGAATCACAGTAATGTAAGAAACAAAACGTAAGATTGTTGTAGTTATAATTATTTTGCAAGAATCACCTTTTCCCCCAGGAAGGCAGCAGTGATCATGATGCATCCTCTAGAAAGATATCCAAATGCTTCTCAGTGCATATCACCTGCAGCTCTAGGTCTAATAACTCATTTTCACTATCTTCTTGTAATAGCATTTGTATTTTGTAGGAGGCTGAAGATAATTCATGAAGGAATTCTCTTCCAATCATGTTAACATCCATTCACACAGCTGCTTAAAAGGATTTTAACAGGAGATGCTTATTCACTAGGATGCCTCAAAAAATTGGATTCTGCAAAATGTACCCATATGAAGATCTTCATGCATGTGAGCAGCTCCACTTGAACAGTGACTATCATTGAACAATTACAGAGCTAAGTTCATGACTCTGAAACTTTTTAGTCCTATAAAGTTGATAGTTATTTCTCTGGTGTTGGTAGTTACGACTTCAGGGTGGTTGAAGAGGAGCAAAGCATAAATGTAGGCTTTCAAAGCTTAATTCTACAGCTCCTTAATTCTTTCAAATACAAAAATCATCAAAATATTTCCTGATGTGTTTTGATGTTGGAATATCGTATTTTCGTCTGGTCATTAGATGTGCCCTTGTGCCCATACTGTAGGACTGCAGGACATTAATCAGGAGTGTCATGTGACATCTTGGAGAAGCAGTAGGAAGGAATCTGATGCCTCCTGCCCACTCCTTCAGTGAAGGTGTTCTGAAGCCCAATGCAGTATTTCATTTCTTACATTCATACAGTATTTCACACATTTTATTTATGTATTCTCACACTTTGACTGGGAAGTTGCTCTTAGATCTGTGGGAGGAAACAGACATTTTGTGACATACACATTTTTGAGAAAAGCCATGAGAGTCTATTATTTCTGTATAGTGAGTATAGACACAACCAGAAACGGGACCTAAATCCCATAATGTAGCCCGAGGCCAGTTCTCTTTAGGGATGTATATGTCAGAAACATGTGAGAATAGGGGGCTGAGATGAAATGCTGTGTTAGAGTTGTCTCTGTTATTCACTGCTGGTTTGGCTTGCAGTGTGTCTGTGCAGGCACTTTAGCTGAGATGACAGTCACGGCAGTACAGCTGTTCTGCCTTGAGGGACAGCTCATCTGGAGGAGACAGATGCTCTGAGCTGGAGCAGAGCCTGAACTGTGGGCCCAGCTGGATGCTAGCTGGCTTCTTGCTGGTCAAACATCTTCTCAAAGTCAGGCATACTGGGAAATGCAGCACAGAGATACAGATGTCTGAATAAACTCAGCCAGGCTCCAGTTTGGAGTATTAGCTGGAGTTCAGGGCTAGCCCTTGTAGACCTCCCAGCAGAGCATTCAGTAGTGACAAACCTGAAGCTCAAAGAGGGACAAGAACAAAGTTTCCTTGAGGGAAAGGAGATGACAATTTCTTTTTGGGCACTTTGCTTTTTAGCTTAAACAGTGATGTGTTAATGACTGGAACAGGCTTGAGGCACTGTGGCCCCAGTCAGTGTTCTGAGAAATAAAAAAGCAATGATGTCCAAGTGACTCTGTGACATATCTGAGCTTGTGTATTACTCATGCATGTCTGTCCTATCCCTGTCCTCCTCAAGCTACCCAGGCAACTCCCTGTGTAGGGAAAAAGTAGAAGATTCTTAAAGAGACAAGAATTCTACAGCAAATGAGGGAAAGGGCTTTCTGGTTATATTGGTTGTGGATGAGGATGGAAGGTAGAGGATTTTTAGTAACTAAAATATTTTAGAATAAATGTGTTTGTTCTTTTTAAGCACAATATATTGTCTGAGAAAGCTCAGTTGGCTTCTGTGTAGAAGTTGTGTGGGAGATCTTTTCTTCTCATTTACCCACAGATATTTAATGGCATTAGATAGCATTCAGACACAATTGTCACTGATTTGCTTACATATTCTGGAGACTAGAGAAAGTATCAGATGAGCAGTGAGGCTCTGTAGTATGTAGCTGTTACGTATTTGCCTTGCTGCTTAGCTTGAGCACTGCCAAAGTTTCTTTCAGGACTTTGAATAAATTGTGAGGGTATGTTATAAAAAACTTTGATATGAACCCATTAGTAATTCCCAGACAATGTCCAGTGAGGGCAGATTTCTTAAAATTAAAACTAAAATTAAAATACTGCACAAAGGATTGGATGGAATATTGTAAAAAACATTTGGAATACTATCAAGAACTTTATGATACAAACCATGTTATGATACAGACTACTGACATATTTCTTTTTTTCCTATGAAAAATCATTTCCTATTTTCATGTAATAATTGAATATAGTATGTAAATTTGGTCCTTTATTGTGTGTTTAGAAGTGGCTGTGTAGTCTCCATCACTAGCAGGACTCCAGCAGTTCCTCATCTCCCAGAAACAGAAACATGTAGCTCATACCTGAGGTATGGTTTAGAAATTGAGATGTGTTTCCCTGTAAAGTTCATTTTTGCCATGAGTTAGCCACAGCTTCCTCATTATCTCCTGTTTCTATAACCTTTTTTACCTCTTTACTCTGTCTCCATTCCAGAGGACTTTTTGAGTATAACCTGTTGAGACCCTTTCCTCGGATTCAGAAAGAGCTGCTTCACAAATTAGTAATTGTCACAATTCTTACTGAGAAGTTTTTGGGCATCAAAAAAAGGCTGTCCCACTCACTGTTGACATGCAAACCACAGCATATTGCAATTAAAAACTTCCCCACTGCTTCTCTCCTGTGGAAAATGCTGTGTGTGCTATCACACAGCATCAAGGAAAATTAGTCATATTAGGAGTTTTGTCTTTTAACTGTTTTAGTTGAGACTGGGCAAAGAAAATTTTGGCTTGAATGGCAGATCATGTGTAACATACAATTTCTTCTTTTGTTTAAGGAAAAATAAATCCCAGTAGCCCATCAGTTCCAGACTAGTCTCAGAAAAAGGTCTAAGGACTTTCCTGTCTTCTGTAGTGAACTACATATTTATGTTCAAATCTATTGGACATTCAGAAGAAAAAAAAATCAAAACCATTTGTCAGAAATGTCAGTTTCTATTCAAGAAAGCTTCATCACAGTTGTTACAATTCTGTTACTCCTCTGCATGCCAAATCAATCAGAAGAGCTTGAAAAAACAATCAAACACACATCCTTAAAAGATTATTCTTGTTTGAATTAGTCTCCAAGATTTTTCAAATAGCAAAGCCCACATTAGGATTTTTCTAAATTTCTGTTTATGAGGTTCTCTTGTGTTAGATTTAAGTAGGCTACATACAATAGCTTTTTATTTTTGTAAAGTACTATGAAGCCAGTAAGAGCCAGACAATATAATTAGTATTTCTTATTCCCTGGACGGTCCCAGCAAGGCTGTTACTAACTTTGATAACATAATCGAGAGTGGCTCTGATACACTTTGAGATAATTTTCCATTGAAATTGGATGGATAATTTCTATTATAAAAAAGGCAGATAATAAATGGCTTTGTTTTGATTTAAAATATTTAAGCCTTGTTAACTCTTTCAGATAATTTTACAGAAATAATAAAATGAAAATCAAGTGCAAAACCCTTAATTGCTGGATATCAATTATAAAATGATTAATTTTTCATTAGGATGCTAATGTGAGCTTTAAGAAGCAGCTTAGGTAGGGGGCAAGATAGAAAATTTGACCAATACTCTGGCAGAGAGCAGTGTGAAGACAGAAGGCAATGTCCCTTAGCAAAGGGACTTTGGCTAGGAACGCAGATGGGTTTCTTCCTCAAGGCAGATGCAGTGCTTGTCATTGAAAGCTCTGCTCTTTTAGACATTTATCTGTCTCATGGCACTAAAAGTTTGGCATCTGCCAAAGCTCATCCATATGGTGAGATTTAGCCACATAAGGATGGCATTCATGGAAGACAGCACATGGCTCTTGTCCTTAGCTGGCTTCTGGAAAATGTGAACAATGGGGTTTGAGGTTTTAGGAAAAAAAATTCTACTTTTTCCTAGGAGTTGGATTTCCAAATCTGAAGTATTTGGCTCTTTATCTACAGAGAATTTTCTGGAAAAGTCTAATGCTATTATTTGAGAAATTTAGCCTTATATTCAGGGATTCAATAAAGCTGTCTTTCAGTGCTCTTGTCTGACACAGAGAGCTTGTGCCTAGGTCTAGAATCTCCCTGAGGTTCAGTGCAAAGTTTCCTAGATTAGAATTTAAGTGAGCTAGCTCAAATACTGAATGTGAACTACCTATGAGTGTGGATCTCCTTGCTAAGTAAATTATGCCCTCTTTACTGCAGTTCTGCTCAAGATGGTCAACAAAAAGGTTAGATATGGATGTCAGAGCCATTAGGGACTTACAAACATATCAACAGGCAGACAAGGCTAAAACGAAATACTTGGATCCCATGAGTAATGGCCATTCCTGAAAATGCAACCTTACACATTCATGGTAGAAAGCGAGGGTTGAAAAAAGTAGCCTAAGGCTGTAGAATAAAAGGTTCTCCCTAAGAAGCCACCAAAGGGAGGGGAAGCTATAAGAGAACTGTTGTCTCAGATGTTAAAAATAGGGATTTTTATTTGCAGCTACAACAGAGCTTGCTTCTCTGTTCAAAAATTTTGCTGAAAACTCACTAGAAGATGAGAAAACTCACATTCTTTTGTTTCTTTCTTTCTGTCACTGATGCTTCATGCTTAGTGAATGTAGCTGTCTACATTCATATATCTGTAGATTGCTTTGTAAGGGGACATCTTTCTGACTAAAATGCTTTGAACACTAATGACCAAAGAATGTGGTATTTCAACATGTTTTTGTTCTTCTTTTATTTTATAGAACCACAGATTCACTAAAGTTGGAAAAGACCTCCATGATTGGGTCCAACCATTAACCCAGCACTACCATGTTTACCATTAACCCATATCCCCGAGTGCCACATCCACACATCTTTTGGACATTTCCAGGGATGGTGATTCCACCACTTCCCTGGGCAGCCTGTTTAAATGCTTGACCACTCTTTCTGTGAGGAAATTTTTCCTAATATCTAATGTAAACCTATGCTGGAGCAACTTGAGGCCTTGTCTTTTCACTCGTTACCTGGGACAAGAGACCAATCCTGACCTTCCTACAGTCTCCTTTCAGGTGGTTGTAGAGAGTGATAAAGTTCCCCCTGAGCCTCCTTTTCTCCAGGCTAGACACCCCCAGCTCTCTCAGCTGCTCCCCATAAGACTTGTGCTCCAGACCCTTCACCAGCTTTCTCGCCCTTCTCTGGACATGCTCCAGCACCTCAACATCCTTCTTGTAGTGAGGGGCCCAGGACTGAACATGGCACTCAAGATGTCACCTCACCAGTGCCGAGCACAGGGCCACGATCACTGCCGTGGGCCTGCTGGCCACACTATTGCTGGTACAGGCCAGGATGCCATTGGCCTTCTTGGCCACCTGGGCACAGCTGGCTCATGTTCAGCTGCTGTCAACCAGCACCCCCAGGTCCTTTTCTGCTGGGCAGCTTTCCAGCCACTCTTCTCCAAACGTAGTATTGCATGGGGTTGTTGTGACCCAAGTACTGGACCTGGCACCTGGCCTTTTTGAACCTCATACCACTGGCCATGGCATGTCAATCCAGCCTGTCCAGATCCCTCTGCAAAGCCTTCCTGCCCTCCAGCAGATCAACACTCCTGCACAATTTAGTGTCATCTGTGAACTGACTGAGGCTGCACTCAATTCCCTTGTCCAGATCATCAGTAAAGATGTTAAACAGGACTGGCCCAACACTGAGCCCTGGGGGACCCCACTAGGGACTGGCTGCCAGATGGATGTAACTCCATTCACCACCACTCTCTGGGCCTGCCCATCCAGACAGTTTTCACACAGTGAAGTGTACATCTGTCCAAGCCATGAGCAGCCAGTTTCTCCAGGAGAATGCTGTGGGAGACAGTATCAAAGGCTTTGCTGAAGGCAAGATAAACAGACATCCACAGCCCTTCCCTCACCTACTAGGCGGGTCACCGTCTCATAGGAGGAGATCAGGTTTTTCAAGCAGGACCTGCCTTTCCTAATCCCATGCTGGCTTGGCCTGATCCCCTGATTGTCCCGTATGCGCCACGTGGTAGCACTCAAGATGATCTGTTTCATAGCCTTCCCTGGTACCAAGGTCAGGCTGACAAGCCTGTAGTTCCCTGGCTCCTCCTTCTGAACTGTCTTGTAGATGGGTGTCCCATTTACTAAATTCCAGACAATGGGGCCCTCTCAGCCAGGACTGCTGGCCAGTTATGGAAAGTGGCTTGATGAGCACTTCCACCAGCTCCCTCAGTACCTTTGGTGGATCCTATCTGTCACCTGACCTTGTGTGGGTCTAAGTGGTGTAGCAGGTTGTTGACCAGCTCCCTTTGGATCATGGATTATGGGGACTTCATTGTGCTTCCTCTCCCTATCTCCAGCTCTGGGGGCTGGGTACCCCAAGGACAACTGGTTCTACTGAAGCAAAGAAGTCATTATGTGCATCAGCCATTTTCTCATCCTTTGTTTCCCTCTGNCTGGGTACCCCAAGGACAACTGGTTCTACTGAAGTCATTATGTGCATCAGCCATTTTCTCATCCTTTGTCACTATGTTTCCCTCTGCATCCAGTAGAGGCTGGAGAGTCTCCTTAGCCCTCCTTGTGTTGCTGATTCATAGAAACATTTTTTGTTGTCTTCTGTAGCAGCAGACAAAGTTCTAGCTGAGCTTTGGCCCTTCTGTTTTTTTCCCTGCATAACATCACAACGTCCTTGAAGTCCTTCCAAGTTGCCTGCCCCTCCTTCCAAAAGTGATACAAATGAATATTCCAACAAAAGAATAGACCAAACTTGCCACATAAGCTATAATGGCAGCAAAGTCACTTCTTTAGGTCAAGAGCAGTATCCTTCTTATAACCTTTATGGATGTTGTATTTTCTTTTTTGAGATGGTCCTTTCTAAGAAGTATATATGCACCACTTCCCCTTCCTTCTTTGGTGGTAAGCTTATGTAAATGTTTCTTATAGATCAGAGCCAGCTCTTTGGCATCTATAAAGAAGCATATTTTACAAAGGCATACATTGGCTTATCGAAAGTTCTGAAAGGATTTTTGTTCACCTGAGGGACACATTGGTCAGAGATGGCAAAGAATGCCTTCTTGTGTTACTGTAAATGATTTATGAACCTGGGTTTTCATGGCATGTTAAAAATTCATATGAACATTAGATTTAAAATTTAATTATCTGAACTAGCTGAAGCACTTCTTCAGGCTTGTAATTGGGCAGATATATAGCACTGTACACAGCAAGGGAGACTTGGGACTTGTGTCCAGATCATCAGATGTATTATGTAGCCTAGTCTCATTGACAAAGAGTCTAAATTTGGTACTTGAATAAACAACTTGGTATCTCCCTTTAATCATCCAAATACAGAATATGTCAATAATTTATGTTTCAGACAGCCTGATTTTGCTAAATTTCTTTAGACACATTTGGATCAGTAGCTAGTAACGACTTACTTAACTAGGAAGCACTACTAAATGTGAGTGGTGATAGTGAAATCTGACCCTGCATTTGCCCTTTGCTATCTTTCTGGTTTTGCAAAAATTATAAAACAGTTACTTTGCACTTAATTGTCTTTCTTACTCAAATCACACAGCTTTGTTGGGGCTATATTCCTCTTACTTGACCAGAGTCATCTGAGCACACTAAACATTTAATTTGTTGAATTGGCTTTTTAGCAGACAGTATGAGGAACCCCTGGAAGGCAGATCATCCCACCTTTTGAAGATTGTGACAAACTGCCTGTCTCTCTTTCCCTGCTATCCATATGGGAGTATGGACTGTTAGGTAGGTCAGTACACCTGGTCAGACAGGGAGTTTAAGGGGTACCAAGTTAACAGAGATGAATCCATCAGAGATGTCCTTTTTTTTTCTTTTCTTTTTTTTTTTAAATTGAGAAATCAGAAAGGGACCTATATGGTCCTATTTTTTGTATAACAGCAAAATATTGGCAAGGAAACTGCTAAGGAAAGATTCTGCTAGTATTGTCTTAAATTCCTAAAAAAATCAAATTATTGACAATGGACATAAACAGACCGATCCAATCATCATTTGAAACTGTAACCAAAATGGCAAATCAAATATTTTTTTATGTGTGCTTATGGGATTTAATTTGCTAAAATCACTTCTCTGAGACTCCTGGAATAAGAATGCTAATAAACTGAAAAACTTCAGTGTTGCCAAAAGGAGTAGCTCTTTAAGCATTTGATTTGAGAATTTGTGTGGGCTGGAGGAAAACTCAAGAGTTATATTGTCTTAATTGTACTTCAATTTGAAATCCTAGGGACACAGTCTTCTAATATAGAGGTATTATAGCTTTCAAAGAGCTGAGATAAAGGAAAATTAAACTATTTACAAATAAAGCTTTCTTGCATAAAAGAGAGAAAGCAATAACTGATAGGTGTAATATAAATGTTTATATTTCAAATGTTCTCTGCCAGACTTTGTACAAAATATCAAATATTCAAAGATATTTAAGCTAATTGTTTATCTTACTCCAAATGGTAAAGAATTGCTCCTTGTTGTAGAAGTGAGCATGACAATCACAAGCATGCACCTAAGTAGAAAGGAATGTACCCAGTTCTGTAATACAAATTTATAGCTCTTGGCTTGATGGTCATTTAAGGCATCTCTTGCTAAAAAGGGGCTGCTTGTGTAAGAGGAAGCTTCTGGTAGAGGGAGGTATCAGATACTGCACCTTAGATACCAGAGAAGATACTGTGGTTGTCACAGGACTGGCAGTTCTTGTCCTCTTGGCTGATAATCTTGTGATTTTTGATGTTGTCTTCTTCTCCATGGAGCCTTGTTACCTCTGAAAGGAACCAGCTATGAGCCTGAGCACTTACACCTCCTTTGAGGAAACAAGGGTAATCAATGAAGCAGCACAACACTGGCATGTACTGACCAACCTTCCTGGCAGCAAGAATCAGTCTGCTAGATGTAGGTTCCTTTGTGAAGACATTATAAAGGCTACACTGTTGATTAGAAGGGCCTTATTGTAGGTGAGAATCTTGTCCCTCTCTCTTCTTATACTTTCAATGTCCTGGTGACAGCCTTGGACTAGGAATGTACAGTCTGCTCTCTGGAAATCAGGGATCTCTTATCAGGATAATGGTCACTAAGAGTGGAGAATGTTACATGAAGAACGTGCCTGCCACTGACCAACAAGAGGTTTGTGTTTCAGACCAATAACTTCTCTCTGATTGAGGCAAATTCTTTCAAAACTTGCCATCTCTCCTCCTCAGAGTAGACAAGCAGATAGCCATTGCTGAAATATCATTTTTTTCTTTAGAGCCCTGAAAATTCTTAGTAGTAAAAGAGTAATAATGATAAACTTGTGGGGCTTGAGGTATAACACAGGAATAGATTTCCTTTTCCCTGTGTATAGTCACTTCAGAAATACATGCTGCCTGCACTGGGACCAGCCAGTCCTTTTTGAGTTATACCTCTGCAGAGCAGAATGCAAAGTTTGCATCAACCTTAGAGTGATCCTTTGATCTTAACAGCTGTATGTCCTGAATGCACACCAGCATGAGCTCTGAAAGGGTTTGTTCATACGATCTTCCTCCATCAGAGTATCACCTTCTCACAAGATTCCTGAATAAGGTCACCAATACTGATGGAAAGGTTTCAGAGTCTTGAGGATATGTTTAAAAGGTGTGACACAACCTTGCTTTCTGCCACAATGCAGAATTCAGCTCCTACATCCTGGCGTAGTGGGCCTTTTGGGCTGGGGTGTCCACTATACTGATCTCCAGACTCAGGTAAGAGGTTGAAGTGTGAGAGCTGAGCTAAATAGAAAGGCAGAATCATGGGACTACTGACTGGTTTATAACCCTCGCCCTACTCATATGCTTGAAGAGTGAGTCAGATGCTTAGATGATGAGTACAGGTTGAGAGTCTGTGTAGAACAGAAAAATACAGTTAAATGAACAAATGAGACACATATACAAAGCAAAAACATTTCATCTGTAACAATACCAAACAGAAACTAGGGAAAATATCATGACTCCTGGAGAAGAGCACTGAAAATTTCTGATAAATGTTTGTTTCTATTATTAAAATATGATCTATATATAGATATAATATAAACCAAACTGTGGAGTAATACAAGTAAGAGAAGAACTACTAAGGCTGCAAAATAGTATTAAACTCCAACAAATTACATGTTTCCAAAAATATTTTAAGTTCATGTCTATATAGTATACCAAGGAAAGCAAGTCAAATTTCTAGTTTGGCTGATTGTAAGTATTTATCAAAGCAGCATAAGAATCTCAAGGGGCACTTCACATTAGTAGCAAGTGCAAATTTGGGAACAAATTAGTAGCAAGTGCAAATTTGGTCTTGTGATTCTTACTCTGAATCAACCAAAAAGAACACTTCTTTGAAGTTAAGACTCATAAATCCTAACATCCCAATATTTTGCCATCTGATCTGCTTTCTGAGCTCCAGTCTAAATAGGTCTCATATTGACTTAAGTGATATCTAGATACTCACTCAAATTGAGACAGTAGGGTTCAGTTCAGTGGTCGAAGTCTAGATTTCAGTGCCATTTGTGATGACCTAAGGGATCCTGCCAGGCTTCCACAATTCTGCAGAAGAGCACAGGTCTTATACAGTTTCTACATTGTATTTTTTGGTCTTCTGGGATATTTCAGATGCACAGTCCCCTCTCTGTAGCCATCTAAGCTGAGATATCTTCATCTGTGAGGAAGTACTTGCAACTTAGGTTATATAACTAAACATACTTTCAAACAGATGGCTCAGCAGCATCCATTTGTCCCATTTAGTGGGAATTGTATATGTTGTGCAAGTGCAGATATGTGGTTAGCAAGCTCTAAAAATCTTTACTGTGTATGCAGAACCAGTGCACAGCCATGTGACAAGTGTGATTGGTAGTGGTTAAACTTGCAGAAGCCAAACAACTTACTGTGTAAGCATATCCAGAGAAGGTAAAGAAGTTCCCTTCTCCCCGTCCCTCTGAATGCATCCTGGCCCTTACCAGACATTTCCCTTCAGGGCTTTGTTGCAATTCCTGTCAAAATACAGAGATGCCAACCTAAAGTCAACTTGTGCTTAAAATCATTTTACACAGCTTTTCTGTTTAAAGATTTTGGGAGGACTGCATTTCAACCACATCTTTTTACTCTTTATGCCAGGTGCTTTTCCTGCCACTAGTCACTCTCTTGAGGCCTAAATGCTCCAAGTGAGATCAATGGAGGAACATGTTCATTTCTCCCTGCTGGCGACAACAGTATGCTTCCAAAGGAGAAATCTGAATGTTCTTGGAAAGTAAGCTCTATGGGTAAGTCTAAAATGGCTAACCATTTCAAAGTCTGCTAAATTCTGTTGTGTATTTTGAGTGATCTTACTGGTATTAGGATCCTTCAGAGGCACAAGAAAAGTGAACCTATAGCTTTACTGATCTAAAGAAGGTGTATTTTCAAGATGAGAAGTGAAATTCAGAAAGACAGGTTGGTTTAAAAAGTGAAAAAAATGCATTGTCAACAATTAAGTGGAAACCTCTGTTAAAGACCCAGCTGGAAGTTACAGGCAACTCCCTTCAAAATGGAAATAGTTCCATAATATACGACCAGGATAGCAACTCAGTACTTACTGCCCATGTGAGAGCAGTGAATCCCCCTGCTCAGTGTGGGTCTTCTTGGGAAGTAAAGCTGAGGGAGCTATTGCCTGGAATAAAGATGAGAAATTTCCGGATGAGGTAGTATTCATTTGTGCCTGAAACTGCAACGGACTGGAACAGCAGTTCAGCAGCCTTGTCAGGATTTTCCCCAAGGTTTTTCTCCTTTCTGGAGAAGGAAAAGGAAAATCATTAAAAAGTTTCAGATATGGAAAGAGAGTAAGATTCCCAGGACCTAATAGTTGACTTAATTCCTATCCAGAGCATAGCCTAGGGATGCTTTCACAACACCTGCACACCTGCAGTTCTGTGGCCTGGAGAGGGGGCACAGGGATTTAGGAGAGTAGATTGTGGGTAGTATATGATACACAGTCTTTTCTTCAGCCCCACAAAGCCAAATTGTGAAGACTTTCTGATCTTTTAATCAGATACCTATCATAGCATTGGCTGGAGACCCTCTTTTGTGAACAACTTATTATCTGAAGTTAGAGATGGCCTTTGAGAAAGATCTTTGAGGTGTGGTCTCCAGAATGCCACATCATTGTTCTTCGGCACTCACTTCCACTTCCACTTCCATTTCTGAATCTGAGTTTCCTCTTGCTCATAGGAGGGTGCAGAAAGCTAGATCCTGGAATGAAGTGGTCAAGGTAGAAGTTTTTGGTGAGACTATGATAAACTTGGAGATTTGCCCATCCCATCCCCCTGTGTGGAGACCCATAACAATATCAGGGGTTCTTCCCAGATCTTAAGAAGCTCCTGTTATTGAGTTAATTGTTATGGTTGAGAAAAAGGCACATTTTTTACTAAGTCTGTTCCTCTGGACTGAGAGGACTCTCCAACTCTTCAACACATGTTCTTTGCTTGGATTTATTTTTAGTAAGGTTCTGTTCATTTTTGGGGGTATTTTTTTCCCCCAAATATCTTTTCTTGTAACAAAATTAAACTAAAAAAGAAGGGAGAGAAAATCAGTTTGCAATGAAGCATAAGACATTTCACTTTGTTACTTTAATTTAAAAATGGGCAAAGGTAAAGGTCCTGGAATATAATGGATCTATGAGCCATCTCTAAGAACTGCTTCCAAAAAAACTCCTTTCCGTCAATCCATTTCTAAATACAAAGGAATAGAAGAAACATTTTCAGTGTTTCACTGGATTGAGTATGCAGGAGGAATACCATGGGAGTAAGTTTAGAAATACTGAGAACTCAAATTCAGAGTCTTTGATGTTAACAGCTTTTCTTGCCGTTACAGAACATTTTTCTCTGCTTAGGATGGAAATTCACACTATTACATATATACAGCTAAAGTGAGACTTTTCCTGATGCAGTTCTGATGCAGTTTAGACAAGAAGGTCTTACTGGAGCACATCACGTATGTTTTCTGCTTCTTGGTGATCAGAAGAATTAAATTAGACTGATCTCCCTGACACCTCCTCTTCCCCCCATGAAATGGGCTGATGGATAAGAAAACAGAGCTCAATTCTTTGGGTCAAGATGAGCACTTTGGGCTATTTGGTCCTGAGAGTTGTAGGATATGGGTATGCATGGGAAGAATAGGAGCCCTAAGCACTATGGAGAAAAGACAGAGGACTCTACAGCCCCAGAAAAAGTTTCTGCTGGGAGCTTAGCGTACCAGAGATCTGACATATTCAGAGAGTTCAGGTAGCTAGTTCTGCAGAGAAAGACAATATTTAAGGTCCTATTCTAAACTCACCTTCCAGGTGAAGAAATGAAAATATAAGAAAGATGCACATGGTCTTGCTGTAATGGATCTTGGTCTGCTGTGAATACAAGGAGACTGTGGACATGCCATCTTTCAATACTGCCCATGTGGCCACTGCCAGCATGACACATAAGCACTGCCTATCAGTGCTGTGAGATCCATTCCATGGAGGGGCTGATGGGATGCTCGCTTATTGTATTTCTTCCTGTCTTGTACAGCAGAGAGTGGTTTAAGCAACATTTGAAAACATTTGTTGATGGTTCTGTTTTTACAGTGTTTAAGTGTTTCTTGTTCAATACACCAAAATCACATGAGAACTGAATCACACTCACCCATTTCCAAACTGTGTGTGATGATCTGCACAGTACGGGAAATTGATAGCAGTCATTGTATCTTTCAAGCTCAGTAACTCAAGTATCAGAAGTGCCAACTGTATTTTTTTCAAATTCTAACTAGATTTTTAATGCACCTGGTAAATGTCTGCCCTTTCAGAAACACAATTTCACTTCTGCCAAAATAAGCATTAAGAATACTAATGCAGGTCAAGTAGTTTATTGTTAGTATGAGCAACACCGTAAGTAACCCATAATTTGAATCTAAAATTAATAACAAGTAGTTGCCATTGTATGATTTAAGATTCTTTAAACAAAAGAGAAGGCAGTAAGGAAATCAAAGAAAAGGTTCCTGAAAAGACAAAAGGAAAGAATGTTACAGCTGAGTTGCTTTTTTTGCTTTTGCTGTAACACTGTGGTGGGAGGGCAAATCTGGAGGTGAGTGGAGCCTCAGATAAAAGATCGGAAAAGCTCTAAAACCTGTTGAGAACAAAGAAGCTCTGAATCTCTGCAAGAAAGCTTTTGAGCTTAAAGAGCTGAATCTGAATGAGGAGTACTACCTCCAGTTCCCCACATCTCCTGGCACAGCTGGTCAAAAGGCTGGTAAGACCCTGTTAACAGAGTGCACAGAGTCAAATTTGCCACCACACACAAATCGTTTCTCTGAACAGTGTGCACCACTCTGTTCTAGTCTGTTTTCACCTGTTTCTAAATTGAATAACTAAAGCAGTCTGGGACAGGGGTCAGTGTCTAGAAAGCTAAGTTGAACTCTGGCTTATTCACGGACTTAATTTGTGTTTTTGAACAAGTAATTTGATCTTCTGTGACACAATGATTGTTATTAACTTAATAGAGGAAGCAAAGTTTATGATTTCTGAAGAGAAGTAGAAGCATAATGGTAGCTTCCTTGACCCAAAAATGGACAAGAATGTCTGTTGTCCAAGTACACTATTCACTTTCTGTTCTCCCTCTTTTACCTTTACTTATCTCTAAAGCTGGATTTCAGGTCATACTGGAGACAGTCAGTGAATTGAATTTTTATGATATGCTTCAATTGAGATCAAAATGTCAAAACACTATAGAAAAGTAATCTTTATTTTTAGCCACAGAGAGGAAATGCATATACTTGAAAAGTCTGTCCTTGTGAAATGTCTGCAGCACTTTTGCAGAGGCAAGAAATGCAAGTACTAAGTGCTTTGTCATGAAAAGACACTTCCATTGAATAATAATTAGTCCTTGTAAGGTAAATAAAGCCAACCCTCCTTCTCTGTATGCCAAATAAGGTCTTTGTGAGTTCAGGATGCTGGGATGCACCTCAGGGTACAACAGTATGCCACCCTAACCTCTATAGTATGTGCCTGCCAGCAGTCCTTAAACACTGGTGTTCCTCTATCTCCAGCATACTTAGGTGCAAAATTACGTTATATTGTCCTGTTTTGCATTTTTATTTTCTTAAAAAATACTTTGTCCCTTTGCCAACACAAAAAATCCCAATGACTTCTGCTGCTGAAAACTGACATTACAAAACAAGAAAGAGGAAGGCTTATATCAAAATGAAACTCAACAAAGCAATTGTGTCAGAACAAGGTGTTCCCAATCTGATTGATAGAGACAACGGATAACACAACAGTGTTCATCTTTCTTCCGGAATTTTGACTTAAATAAGCTAAAATATATATGAAGTACAACTTAACAATGTACAGATTTTACCTATCCCTACTGTCACTTGGCAGAATTTTCAGCTGATAAAATTAATATATTTGGTCCATCTGTAGGTCTGGGATTTGGAGTTCTACTTCCTGGAGAATAGTCTGTGGATCTACTTGGGCAAGATATAATGTAGTAAAAATGACAGTCCTGGCACATTAAGGAGCCCTGCATTTTTATGTGGATTTCTATTATTGCATTTCATAATAATTATTTTTCAACTAATTTTTCTGCAATACCACTACAGTTGTATCTCACTTTAGTCTCTGATAGTGAAACAAGAAGGAAATTTCCCTCTTTTGTCGTCAGTTCTGCTTGCTTTACCTCTTGCAACAACTGTACTGAAATCACAAAGAAATCACAAAGACTCTTTCTAGTGAGGTGAACATGAGTTGTCCTGTAAAGCTTGGTTGTACTTAAGTATTAAATAATAGTGCTTAGCACTTGTGCAACTTAATGCCTTATAATCTTCAAAGCACTTTACAAATCTTAACTAGTTAATCCCCACAGCAGCTCTGCATGGTAGGTTATGAAGGCCACACATTAAAAATCTCCCATGATACAAGCTTGACAGAAAAAAAATTGGCACAGTTATGTTTCTGAAGTCATGAGTGTTTAATTTTACTGGACTGCAACATGGCTTACGTTCAGTAAATTTGTTCTGCTTTCTTATCACATTCAAAGTAAATCCATTATACCTTGCAGCATAGCTCAGCACACAGTATTATCAAAATTTTGGGGATTTTTTTTATCATTAAAACTCTTGGAAGCAAATAAGAAGTGGAGGATATGATTTTTATTTAAGAAATCAAGTTTCTATTGCCAATGATCACAAAGACCATGTATGGGAAAGGGTCAGAAAGTCCCTAAAGACTGAAGCACTCAGGAGAGAAATGATCATTTTTAGCAACTTCTTTTGAAAATTTGACTTTTGTGATATTGAGATTGCCAGGAAAACAAAATACATTTAAACTCAATTTCACTGGGAAACTTAAGCCTTTAGAGACCCCATTCCATTTGGGAAATAGCATGGTTTTCCTAGCTCAAATTTTCTTTGGATTTTCAGGTTCCAGAAAAAAAAAATTAGTTACTGCTAAAGAATATTGAATTGTTATTTCTTTAGCCTTTTCAGATCTAAAATTTCCCATGAAGTGGAAATACTGCTTTTAGTTCACTGTAGTACTATCACAAACACCACTGCTTCCATCTGTTGTTAGTTTTGCTGGAAAACTTTTTAAAACAACATTAAAGTTTGACAGTAACATTATAATTCTATGTGAAGACCAAATTCACCAGCCAAAGGTGTAAGTCATCAGCTCATGACTGCCTCTCAAGCATCTGCGTAGAAAACAAGCCTCTCAAAGGTGTTTGTTTTTTGTAATACCTATTGTAGAGAGGAAACAATGTCTTTGACTGATGAGGCCTTCTTCCAATGGAAGCAGACATAAAGTAGAGTTTTTGTCACAAATTAAAAAAAAAAAAATCGGTTTTCCAGAATGTCTACTGAGACACTGCGGCCTCATTTATAAATACAGCATGATCCTTCCCCTCCAAGGCACCTGGCAACTTAATGCCTCCTTTTGCTTTCAAGTATAACTGCCTCTTTGTAAAGCTTGTAATTTGAGAGCTGATCCTTTGTAATAAGGAAGCTCTATGATATCATGAAGACTGACCTCAATTCCTTATTTCCACACTGCTTCAACCTGGAAACTTTTATTTCCTTGGTTTTCCTTCTCTTTTTCCCCTTGTTTTGTTTTTATTCCTTTTTATTTTCTTTTTTTCCCCCCTCACCTTTGGAGAAAACTCACAAATAACCTTTGAAGGAATAATTAGCAATTGCTGTAACCCTATGGTAAAAACCTTTACTTGATGGACTACAAAAGGTTATCCAAGGGTAAAGGTTTCAGACAGACCAGGGAAAGAACAATCTCCAGATGAGAGGTGATAAGGGATGAGCACAAAAGAGATGCTAGAAAGTAAATGAATAAATAAATGGGAACACAAGAGGCAACATAATTAGCCAGTCTTACATGCTTGCCACTACATAATTTCAAATGTTCCAAATGGAGCCTGGTATTCTGCAGACAAACGCATAATTAAGTACAGGGTTGCAATGCACATGCACAAGAGGTCTGAATTAAGGTTTCATGGGCAGCCTTCTAGCTTTCCCAATGTTTAGCCACTTAATTTAGTGACCTAAATCCTTTTTAATATAGGAAAAAATTGATTTTAATAAGGTCTTTTAATTGTTTAGGGAGGAAGGGATGCCACAGACTGTAATTTATTATGTAATTGTAGATACATAGTACCTCAAAGGAAAAAGTATTCTATTTTCGTTCTGCTAAATTTGTATGATGAGACCATGATGAGACCTTAGGGTTTTATTTTTTCCTAAAGTGTATTAAGCTACATGGCTAACATCTATTTTAAATGCAACAGAAGCAGGAAGTCTGGAGAGAATCTATAGCACTGAAACACAATTGTACTTTTAAGGAATGTCCAGGGAAGATTAGGTAGTAAGGGGAAAGGCTGTGTGAATTCCCCACAGTAGAGTTTTATGAGTCTACAACAGAATCTTTTTCTAAGAAGGTTGAATTTGAGGCAGTTGTTTCAAACTGAAGAGCTTTTAAAATAAGTAAATAATTATGTAAACAAATAACACAGACCAGGTGGTATTCACACTTGAGGAATTTTACCTGAAGGAGGAATGAGGCAAATATGGCATCATCTTCCAAAAAATGTATCTGAAGGAGTCTGGGAATGGCAGACCCTAATTTGTCTGTGCCAATTTATCTGACACTGCATTACAGAATTAAATTAGCACGTGGAAGTATGGAATAACAGGGACAAGTCAACACAATGTTTGTAAAGCACATTCATGTCTTACAAATTAGTCAGAGTTTTTTGAAGGTGTTAAGAAGGTTAGTTATTATCTAGCTGTTGAATTCCTTCATAATGGAGACCAAGGGTTTCATCATTACTCCATGACTTTGGTACATTTAATAGAATATTAGGTTTATGTGTTTTCAGTACAGTTATTATCACCTTGTTCTTATAATCTTCCCCTAAATATTTTAGTTCAGGTGGGATTGTCAAAATAAAGGGAATGCATGTTCTTGAGTAATTTTGGCAGTTTTGAAAATCCCATCAATACACAGCCAAGTTCCTCATAATCTCCAGGTACCTTAAAGCTGGTTTGAGCAAAAGACTGCTTGTAACAGTGAATACTTCAATACATTCAGTACTTTGTGCGATGTTGTGCTGAGTTCCCTGCCTGTCATACTGGCTGGTATTGCTTCATTGCATTATTCTTTATCTGTAATCTCTTATGCATAATTTATAAGTTCTTGGGACAAGACTATCTCTTTAGCTCATGTTTATAGTGCTAATTGTATCGGGGTCCTGGTGCATGGCTGGTTTTGTGTGCTTGCCTAATAAACACCTGTAAGAATACGAAAGTATAGAAACAATCTGCCATTTTTAGACTGCTTTAACAGGAATCACTGCGGGAGTAGGGGAAGAAAAAATTATTCACTTTCAAGCGTCACGGGATGGCAAGACTTGCAAACAGGACCTAGTGACAAAGGTAAGCTTTGAGCTTAACCTTTAAATGAGCAAGGGCTAATCTTCCTTGGCCGCTTCTGCTATCAGCAGACAGCACGGCTCCCATCAACCTCGGTTTAGTGGAGCTCGGGGACCCTGCTGCTCCCCCCCTCCGACCCCCCCCCTCCTTGACGGAGCATCCCACCGCCACCATCATCTCCATCAGCACCTCCCTCCCCGCAGAGGACGCCCAGGGGATGAGACAAGACCGCAAGGAGAAGAAGAGTTAACAGGGAATTCATAACCCAGCCCTTTTTTTGTCTTACCCCGCCTCCTCCTGCTTGCGGGGAAGTGAGGGATCGGGACGCGCCGACCGGGGGTGGCCCCGGCGGAGAGGTGCNGCCGCCGCCCCGCGGGAGCAGGTGAGCACGGCGCGGGGATGCGCAGGACAGCCCCTCCGCCCCGGGCTGGCCTCGGGGACAGGGAGAAAGGCAGTGGTGGGGAAAGCGCAAGAAACCCCACCCCAGCCTCACACCAGCCAAAAAAAAAAAAAAAAAAAAAAGGACGCGANAAAAAAAGCGTCGCGGTACGTTTTTGCAAATTGAGGTGATCCTCTTAAAAACGCTGCCCGCAGAGCCGGGAGTCGCCCCTCCGGCGCTGACCCAACCCGGGAGGGAAGGATTTGGAGATTTAACTAATTTTTTTTACACACGTGTGGTGTGTCGTTCCCCCCCTCCCCCGCTTCCCCCCCTGCCCATGTCACATTTTAATTGAACGGAGCCGCGGGTTGCAGAGCTGGGAACTAGCGTGGATGTTGGAGCTGAATTTGGTGTAGCAGGCGGGGAGGGGAGTTTTTACGAAACGCAGGGGGGAATTTGCCACAGAAATAGTAAGTTTCTCCGTGGTCGCGCGATTAAAAATTAGATACGCGCTGTGCATTGGCAGACAGTCCTAAGCAATGACCTGGAGCAGTCCTAAGCCGTAATAGTTCATAATTATTTTCTTCCTTTCCTAGAAAATTCGAAATACTGAGGTATTGCCTCCACATAGAGCTCTCAGGATTGCGGAGTGTTCGCTGCTTAATGAATGTTTGTAAAGGGATTTTCATTCCCACTGAGCATCAGTGGGAGCAGCCCGAGCTCAGGGAGTCAGCTCGCCCATGCCTTTTCTTTTGCAAAGAATTTCTGGCAGAATTCAGCAGCCCTGCTGTGTTGACGTAGTGCACAGGATGACATTCCTTGCTGATATATAGTTGCTCAGGTGGGGCGTGCTGCTGGAGTTTATGATTTTGTGCATGAAACTCGAGAAATAGGTAAGAAAAACATTCAGCAGCTTCTCCATGAGCAACAGAACTGATCCTCTCAGGAATTTTTCATGCCCCTTAATGGACCCCGGGGGGGTTGGCTTCGTTTAGTAACTTGTTTTCAGGCTAGTACATAAATATATTTATTTCAGTAATATATCCTATTTATAGACCATGTATTTTAACAGAGTTTGAAATCAGCCCTGCATCAAGGTATAAACACTTCCCATGCAAACTCTCAGATTTGCAGGTATTCTGCTGTCCATTCTGGATGGATGAATCAGAATATGGGACAGTACAAACAGCATAAGGCTCGGTCCTGAAAACTATTATTTGCAAAGTCCTGCCTGTAGTTACTATTCATAGACTACCTGAGGTTGGTAAGATGATTTACAGCATAAAGTTAAGCAGGTGTCCATGTCTTTGCAGTATCAGGATCTACATGGGCCAGTTTATAGGTAGTGATAGCAACGGAATACTCCTGTGTGACAGAAAACCATGGCTTGAGGGCCATATGACTCTTAAATTTATGAAGATTAAGGATTAAAGAGATTGGAAAAAAAAAAGTCAGGCTTCTATATGCTTATGAAATAATTTTAAAATTAAAAAATGAAGAGTGAAGACACTGGTATGTACCCTCATAAATGGACATAGAAATATCAACTGAATGACTGGGAGAAAAAGAGCCTAACTGAAAAATAAGATAAATGTGTCATAGCCAGGCTTTATGTAACTGACTTAAACTCATGTGACACAGAATCCTGGCTGATTTTTTTTTCTCAGAAAAGTTTAAGCAGAATACAGTTGGACCGAAAACACTGACTAACTTGGTTTGTGTTTTGCTGTTGAAAAATATTCCCTTTTGAAGAAAACTTTACATTCATATCAACATATAATAATTTCAGAGAAGTTAATTACTTGTGGCCCATATTTCTTCTAAGATAACATTTCTTTTGATGCTCCAGATATTGATGTTTGTAGGTATTAACTTTTGTTCCTCATCATACAGTAATTTCCTAATTAAAAAAAAATACACCTAAAAAGGCCATGGGATTAATATTTTCCAAATGGAGAACTTTAGTAGTGTTTATATGAAATTTCAGCTCCCTCAGGGAGCCTTTCCTTTCCATGCTGATGAGTAAAAATTGTATTGTGCAAAGGCCTTTCTTGACTTTAAAATAGAGGACTTAGAAATAACAAGTCATGTAAAAAGGTATCGCTCATACTATGATGCATTTAAAATGAAATAATCCTTCAATGAAGGTCTGGTGATTTATGAAAACAAAGGGTCTTCCCTTGGGATTTACACAACAGGACCACTGGGCCTTCACACTGCTCAGTCTACTACAGCTACCACTGGAAGAAGCTGTCAGTGAGAGACACTTCATAGAGGGTTACACCTCAACCTTTTAGTAACAATATAATGCAGTTTTTCTGTGTCTAGATCTAAATCTGAATCCTGATGGGATTACTGTTATATCTTCAGGAGCCTTTGTCAGCTGCATAATCACCCAGTTACTATTAGAGAGTACTTAAGATACCTTTGTGATCTAGCCTCAAAGACATAGGAGACACCTTTTCTTTTCCAAGAAAGTAAATATAAACACATGACTTCCTATAACTAAAAAATACAAAAAAATAAAAGTGTATAAGTCAGATTTTTTAGTTTTGTAGGATAACAAAAATGTCATACTGGCTTTGATTTCATTCTGGTGGTCATCTACTCAGGTAACTTAATACCTAGTACTATTTGCCGCAAGGTCTGTTCGTCTTTTAAAACTGCATTTGGTGAGTGTGCTGAACACTGAATACGTTTGTATATGAATATTTTAAGATAGGAAATGATATGTTCAGTTTTAATAAACATGGTAATCAAGAGTAGTTTATAAAATGTATCAAGAGAAGCCACTTAGTTCTGTAATTACTGTAATTGATTCTGCAACGTTTATATTTCATCTTGAGATCAAAGGTAACCATTGGCAGCCTCCATTTGAGATCCTACTTGATAATGTGCTAGTTATCTTTCTGTCTCTAAGATTTCAGCACAAGATATGTTTTCAACTAATTGAATGTCTTAAGTCATTTTGTAAATAATTTTAAATTGGGAGGTTTTGTATATTACACCAAGTACCATGTAAGGACCAACAGTGATGTGCTCTATGAGGGAAAAAAAAGAAGAATTATACTGCATAAATTAAAACTAATCCAACTGAAAATAGTACTCTAAATGCAAACCCAGAGTATGAGGAAACAGAAATTTAGAATACTGTAATTCCAGAACTGTGGAATGACATTCAGGAATCAAATACTCCTGTGAATATGCTTTGGCCTAAAGAATCAAGATATATGAAGAGGATACAGAGAATGACAACAATACTTGTAAAAGACCACCTTGACTGATTGATCAGGGAGGATGAAAAGAATATTTAATGCTTGCTTAGCTGCTGGAAAATGAGGAGACATGATAATTGTATACAAGTGTGTGAGAGATACAGTGACCAAGAAGAAAAAATAGCTGCATTTAAAGCTTATGGCTAGATTGGCATAGCCAGGGGCTTTGAGATACTGATGCAAGGCACAGGGAATTTCCTGGCAGGTGCTTAACTGACTTACATTTTTAAGACCCCATTGATGGAGGCTCCGTGTCCTACCCAGTCCACAGTCATTTCCAGTGCTTTTCTGTTCTTTTGTTTAAAATGCCCTGTCTGTATCTTCCTTGTTGTAGATTAAGCCACTATCTTTTGGTAAACAGGTTTTTCCCTCCACTTTGTAACAGCCCTTCTTGTATGAGATGGTGCGCTCTCGTTCTGGACAAACACTTTGAAACAGATTTCTGTCCCCAGGGTTTACTTGATTCCGGATCTCTTAGAGATATACAATATCTCATAATTGTTCTCTCCTATGTTATTCTTGCTTGAAATTGAACATAATGCTCCAACTGATATGCCAGCAAAGCTGAATGTAGGAGAAGGAAAATTTTATGTAACTTGTAGGTATCTGCCCTATTTCTGTGTGCTGGTCCTGATTTTGGTTTTGGGTTTGTTTGTTGGGTTTTTTTTTGGCAACTGTATATTGCTAAAAGCACCATAACAACATAGCATGTGTGGTGTTAAATCTGTGAAATGTTATAGAGCCCAGATCCACTTCTGTAGAACTGCTGCCAGTCATTCCATCCTGCCTCCTTCAGTCTTTCTTTGTGCAGTTGGTTATTCTCATCTAAAAGTAATGCTTTGCTTTATTCTTTTTTGATCTGTTTAAACATTTGAATTCTGATGCCATTATCCAGTTAATTTTAACCCTGATGATTTGGTCTGTCTGCAGGTATAATCCTACTCTCTAGTCCATCATACAAGGAAATTATTGAGAAGTGTCCAAAGCATATTTCTGGACAGGTTTACTCAGGGTATCCTTCCAGTGTGATAGTGGATTTTCATAACTACACTCTAAATATCCTCTTCAAAATGGTACCAACCCTCTACAGTAACTTCTAAAATCTAAAACAACTGTCCCTAATTTTTTTACTGGAATGTTATGAGACCAGGGATTGTACATGTTGCCCACAGTTTCTCAAAACTAATTTCTTGTGACTCTGAGACTGGCTAATCCGAGACCACTGCAATCAGTTCCCTATATACTGTTTATTAGGCTAGTTGTTTAGAAAACCCTGAAATTAAAAACCCCAACCTATACTCTCCCTGAGTTCTTTTATCCCTTTTTCACTGATGTGTTGACACCTGGTGGCAATTAACACGAATAGCTAAAAAGGAAAACCTAAACACTTTGCTCTTCTTAGCACTACTTATTATTAGACTTTCCTTCCTGCTTAGTAGGCCAAATTTTTCCTAGTCCTCCCTTCTCCTCTAATGTCTGTACTGAGTATTTTTGTGCAGGATCTGAAGATGCACATCAGTGCACATCCGGCATCACGGGTTTTTGACTGTGTGGGACTTCAGTAGGAAGAGACTCTGTGCTGGGAGCTGATTTGTGATTTTGATGTGATAGTAAAGATGAGCAGGCAGGCACGTAAAGGGACTGTGAAACTTCTGCATGAGTATGTTCCTCCTTTCAGGGTTTTTTAATGGCCAAGGGTCCATGTTTGTACATTTTCATTTAGCAGAATGTTACCTATCTACGGAATGGAGTTTATGTACTTAGTGAAAATAAATCTGTTTACAGTGCAACGTTTCAGGTACATAGACTATGACCCTAAATGCAAAACAGCAAGGGGAATATTAAATGATTAACTGATGCAAGAATGTGCAGTGAATAGTACTAGGTTTTGTCTGAACTGGAAAATAAAGCTAACAAAATGAATGTGACAGTGAATGGCTGTCATTTTGAGTTACTAGAGCTTGAACTATAAGATTATTTTGTCCAAGGTCTTGCAAGAGCAGTCTCAGTCCTTTCAATGTTTAGCTGGGACAGAATTCTATGTATTTTAGTAAGAAAAAATACAATGATAGTGACTTAATTTCAATCAATGAAATTACTTTAAAATGCTCATTTCACAATTAGTGTTTCAGCTAACAGTGGTTCTTGTCAAATGTGTCCCAGTTCTTTATTTTTCACTTCAGAATTTCCCAAATTTTTCTGGAGGAAGGGTTTTGAATCAGGATTTCAGCTCAAAAAGGTCTTAGTAATGCTGCATGGAGCTCCCCTTGCTCTGATTTCAGGCTGTGCATTTTCATGGGACGATAAGGGTTCATGCGTGGTTGAAATTAATTACTGGAGCTGTTAGCCTTATGTAGGCAAATCATCTCCTATTGTATCCTCTTGCTAAACTTTCATTGCCGCTAGTTTAGCTGTTCATGACAGCATTCCTATTATTTTGTTTCACTATCATTTGTTTACTAATACAGCTGCTTTGTGTAATGATTCATATCTGGAAGCTGTTTAGTATGTTGGCAATTTGTTGTCTGCATTATTGAAATGAGAAATCGCTGTCAATCAGAATGGAAGTTGCTGCTATGATTGATAAATTCAATCCAAGAGTGAGCAAAGTTTTGATAAAGAAATCTTAGGTTTGTTTTTGAGAAGGGCTGCAATGACGTTTTTGCTGTTGGAGAAGAATTGGATTTTTGTCTTTGCTTGGTTTGTATGGTTTATAGGTGTCCACAAGGGCTGTACACTTGGTTTTTCATGGCCACCTGTGTTTGAATGAAAAGACTGATAAGTCTGGGAAGTAAACTGGAAGCATTTCTCACTGAATAGGTGGTTCTCCCTGTTCTAGAGATGAAGGGAGAAATGCTAATTGGACTGCCCCACCTTTTACTTAGTTGTTAGTAACAGCTACAAGTGCAAATGTTACTGTTGGAGAGCAGGGTGTTGAGGATGTGGACCTAGCCCTTGTGGTTTATCCTGTTCCATTTAAGCGATTAATTAGGTTATTGCATCCATAGCTGGAGTTGCATGTGTAATCAAGATTTATGTTGCTGTGGCAACAAAGAGAGACACAACTGTGCTGAATTTCCTAGATCTCTGAAGCAGTTCTTCTCACCCAAAATGATATTGAGGATTCCCATCAGCATGTGAAAAAATTGTAACTAAGAGGACCCTTCATTAACAGGCTGAAATCTTGCACTCAATTGAGGGAATTCATGCTGCTCATCAAAGAGTTAGAGAAAATGGGCAGTTGCAAGAGAGAAGACAAGGAGGCCTGTGGCTCAAGTTAATCAACAGCAATTGATTTCAAGCCAAATAGGAGCAATGCAGGAAAATTAAAGGTTGGTCAAAGAGGCCATTGACAAAATCTTTGTGGCGTATACCAGGTATTGTGTTTGGCCTGGATATAAAGGCAAGGAGGGGCTGAACATGAGCCAGGTCAAGACTTCATGGTGTTATACATCAAGTTAAATAGTTGTGCTGACATAGTACATGCTAAAGGAGATGGAGGAAGGGTTAATAAAGGAAAAGAAGATGGAAGATGAAAATCGTAGGTGGCTGGGAGGAGATAACTTAAGGTAGGTGAAGAAGCCTGCGAGTGATTCAGGACTGCAGGTAGGTGTGAAAATCATTTGGTAGACTGTGGTAGAGGCAGTGTTTTTGGACTCAACACTACCTCCTGTGCTTAAGTGTCAGGACACTCCAGGCATCTGGGAGCCAGCAAGTATTTTGTCTGCTTGAGGATGAAGTATTTAATACCATTAGTCAACACTGTAAATTAAATGCTTTCAAAAACAACAAAAAAAAATTTGAACACACTCTCCCTCCCAAAAAAAACCCCCAAAAAACCCAAACGTGATTTTTTGAAAATGTTGGAGATGGGGATTATTAATTTTGGTTTTCATTTCAAGGTCACTTGCTTAAACATATTTCTTACTTCAGCAGCGATAAAACATATCTAAGCAACATGACTTTTATTAAGGCAGTATCCTTGAAAAGTTAATTATCTAAAAGGTTGCAAAATGTTAATGGAAAGGAAAGAAATTAGATTACCTTCGAGTCAGAGAACTCTTAGTGAGATATATAGCTATGAAAATATATATCATGTTTGTACAATTCCTTTTACCTTCTGGGCAGCTGTAATATTTTAGGAGGGTTTTTTAGTTTGGTTGGTTTTGGGGATTTTTTAACAGAGGGAAAATAGCAGCGTAGGAAAAAGCCAGTGGACTATAACCTATTTACTTTCCAACAGTCTGATCATGTACCACAGTTACATGTGATGGACTGGTGATCCATTTCCCCGCAAATCTGGCAGAACTGACAATACGGTTTTCATCCAGTTTCCTCATTTCATACATCAGGTGCAAAAAGGTCCTGTTGTGGTCTCATGAACGAATCACCAGGAACATGACCAGGAAGCACTGAAAGGGAAGAGAATCCTGCTCTTCAGTTTTTATCCAAGCTGCTTGTTTGCGGGAGGTGGACGTTTGTTGAGCTGCATTCACATTTTGGGGACTTGGCAAGACTCTCTGCATAGTGACTGAACAGCTCAGTGCCAATTTACTACACACTCCCATCTCTGCTTCAAGCCTCTGCATGAGCCCTTTGACAGGAGCATAAGCACAAGAGAAGAAGAATGGAGCATGGGAAAATTATCCATAATTAACACCTTCTGCTTTCTGTTCTCTTTGCTGGTCTTACCAGACAGCTTCTGGGTAAATGACAACTGGAGCAGATGCTGAAGCAGTGGGATTTCTGGGCAGATTTTCATTACCTACTTTGCAAAACAGACTTTCCAATTATCCTGGAAGTTAAATCCAGAAGTTGGATGAAATGAACGTTTTCTACAATTCATGTCCAGCAGGGGCACTGACTGGCACTTCCAAAGCAGAGAAGTTGTAGTGGTTGTTTTTGTTTAGAAAGAGAAATAGAGGCATTGAGTTTGGCTTGTAAAGTTACCTGGGTTTCTGGGTTTTTTTGGTGACAGTATGCTTGTGTGAAAGTGATATAGCTGCAAGTCTGGACAGACTCCACAGGTTCCTTACAGTTTGTAAACACTGAAATGAAGAGGTTAATTGGTAGGACACTTTCCTGCCGTGCTGCAAAGTAAAACCTGATAGTATTATGGATCTCGACTGGAAAGTCAAATTGGCAAGTTTAATTTCATCATGTGCCTTAATTATTTGCCAAATATAAGCAATCAGCAGGAATGGATATTGTTACAAAATGGTGCATGAAGTTATTTGTCTTTTAATATTTGTCTTGTTATGCTATGATAACCAAATCATTTTTCTGACAATATTTTTAAGTATATCTAAAAATAATAACCTCTAATGCTGTGTTGTAATAAATGGAAGTCTCCAGCATGTCCTGTGTAGCTGAAGACTCAGTACCAGTTCCAGTGAATGAGAAAGTTAAAGGAAGAACTTAATGGTCTTGGATTCAATAGGAAACTAAGCCAGATCTCAGTCTGCATTGGAATTCAATGCAGATATTTTAGGAAAATAGAAAAAAAAAAAATTTGGAATTCAGTATGAATGGTTGAAATGTTCTGCCTTTTCTGTTTTTTTAAGAAATGCAAAGATTGAACAAAGAGCTTCAAGTGGAAAGATAAAAGAAAGCACTTGGGTATGCTGAACCACATAGTAACTAAACATGAAATATAAATTAGAGCAAGGAGCTTACCAGGCAACAAAAGAAAAGAAGTTATTTTTAGTCTTTGGAATTACTACATATAAATAGAGGATTCCTAGGCAGTTGAACAACAAAACAGAGTATGTTTTGAGGCAGAGAAAAAAGACAGCTGGAGACATGAAACACATAATTTATTTTATTTAAGGGTCAACTAAAAACAAAGGATTGGGCTTTTGACTCTAAGGAATACTTACTTGAAACTACTGCATCTGTTCTATGTCACAACATATCTTGAAATGGATTCTGAGAAAAGTTCTGATTGAATAACTTCTGGCACATGTAATACAATTTCAAGTCTATGTTGCTTCTCTTGTTCAGTCTGTTACAGCTTTTCACTTTTCAGTGACACTGAAAATGTGCCTATTAGCAGTGTACTATACTTTTCCTGAAATTAGTTTTTATGGGTATGTGTATATGCACCTAGCAAAAGGTGAGCTAATGCATCATAAAAGAAAGTTGTGGATCGTAGAAAAAAGATAAAGTGAGGATTGTGAAAATATTGAACATAAATGTGTTGAAGAGAGATATTCATAGGTACTACTGTCAGAATAGACTGTAACAACTGTTAACAATTTGTCCCCACTTCTTACACAGTACCAGTGAAATGGATCAGGCCTTGCATACTGTTCTGTAAACATTCACACACACTTGAAGTACGTTGCTTTTCCAGTCACTGGGATTAACTCTCGTTTTTTTAAATTAAAAAGATGGTATTTGCAGGACAGGTGTAGGACACATTGTGTCTGTAGAACAGCTGAGATGACAGCTCACATTATTTGATACACATATATTTTAAAAAAGAAATGTTTTTTCTCATAGATATCATCATTTCTTGTATATTCTGATCTATTTTCTCATACTAATGTATTCAATACTAAAAATGACAGGAAGAAGAAATTTTTATTATGGTTCCAAAATATATATTATTTGAAAATCAAGGAAAGTAGATTAAAGTCTTTGCTTCTGACCTTTTCAAATGCAGTCAAAGGAGTCACTTTTATAGTTTTATCTGGATAATACATTGCTTAGTCTGTTGGATGTATGAAAACGGGCTTTAATCTCTGTGTAGTTCTTGGACAATTGAGTAGGTTTTGCTTTAATAATGGGAAGAAATATTTCCCAAGCAAACAGGCAGTTTGAATTAGTTTGAAGAATGCCTTAACACTTTGAAATGTAATCTCATCAGCCTTCATGAGATATTCAAACCTGACCTGGCTGGTCCTTGGATGAGAGGATATATTAAGGAAGATGTAAGATTCTGTATGAAGGAATTCAGTGTCTGCGTCCACTTGGTGTTCTACATGAGCTTAGGGGTACTACTTAAAGTTTAGGATGATACCACTTCTCAAATCCCTAAACTAAAATGCTTTGCTAAGACATGAGGATAGTGTAGTGGGAGTAGGGAAATGGAGGGTTTGTTGCTGAAAAGTTTTAGTGAACACCTCGCTTCTAGAGGGTTGATAAACCACAAATCACTTACACGTGATTTAGGGCTTAGGTTTCAGGGACCAGGCTATATTTCAAGTAACACAATAGTAGTTTGCCAGCCTATTCACATTAGCAACAACAGGAAAGTTGGTTCTTAACATCCTGTTCTTAACTGGCTGGACTGATGATCATAAAGGTCTTTCCAAGCTAAACGATTCTATGGTTCTATAACCATTCTGCACTTCCACTGAATACAGGCTCTCTTTTGCACCAGATAAGCTTTTACTATATTGGTGAACTTGGGAATGTGCCTATTATTGACTAGGCATGTGCAGTTACATAATGCTTCACAGGGGAGATGATGCATTCACATTTTTTCTTGACTTTCATGAAACAAAATCAGATCCTCTGAGTAAAGACTATTTTATAAATATGGCTGTTAGATGGATGTAATAATTTTATGAATGTAAACTTACAAGGTCCTGGATTGTGGATGCCTATAAAATGTAAACTCTATGCTGCAGCAGTTTGCGTTTTGTTGTACATAATCTTCATTATGTTTTCAGGATGGAACATGAGGCTACCCAGCTAGAAAAGCAGCACGTGCACAGTGTGTATGAGAATACAGCTGCCTACTTTAGTGATCTGCAGACCAAAGCATGGCCTCGTGTTCGTAACTTTCTGCTGGAGCAAAAGCCTGGCAGTCTCGTTGTTGATATAGGTAAGCCATTCTTTGAGGTGGCGTGAAAGATTGTTTATAAGCTTTATTAGTTTACATGTTAATCATATGTAGCCTTCAGGTCAACTGCTTTTTTAACTTGTTTAAATCTGTTTTAAAATTGTTTTTAAGCCCCAATGCTAGATGCCATGCACCACTTCTTCTAATTCTTTGGCAGTGTATCAGGTAGACAGTAAATAAAATTTTTCCCTTGTTTTTGTTGAGCTAAGTCTTAATCTGTCCATTTCCCCACTGGCTTAATGGTCTGTCATTCCCCTGGAGCCCTTTTGAAAAAAATATGTTAATAGCTCAATTATTTCATATTTCAGTTTCTTTAGCTCTCTTGGTTTATATACTACCAGTCTGCAATTTATTGGTTTTCATTTGTTCTGAAGCTCCTCCTAGCAAGGCTTTTTATTAAGAGAAATCTTCTGATGTGATTGCTATTAAAAATATAAAAAAGAAATAAAATCTGAGAATCTCCCTATGGTCCTAAATATGGACACTAAAACCTCATTTTCCTGCTATGGCATTGTCTTCCCTACAAGTAGCATTTATACCTGGATTTTCTGTTGCTCTTGCAGACTTTCTGGGAGTTTCCAGGTGCTGGCATGTTCCCTTTGCTTGCATTATCACTTCAGTCCTATACAGCACATCATTGCAAAACGGATGCTTGTTTGCACCATTGTATTTTCCTTACTGTTTAAACTAATAAAATGCTTTTACACAGCAAAGTTTAATAAACCTGCACAATAAATTATGTATCTGCTTTATCCTATAAGAGAAAAACATCATTTGAGTATGCTGTAGGCCATGATCAGAAGATAACATGTAGTTCTCCTGCTGCTGTTGAGCACTCCCCCAGAAATACTTGATTAATGTAATTTTGAATATGTACCTATTTTTATGTGTCTGCACCATTTTCACTAATAATCTCAGGAAATATCCTATGGCATACACTCACTCAGCTGAGAGTTAGATTGGTACTTCTCAGTCAAAATTGTTGCCACCTCAATAGAAGATACTGGAATCTTAGCTGAAGTTCTTTGAGGCTTTATCAGCAGTGATTGGTGAAAGCTTAAAATCACCCTGTTGCAGTCTCATCTGGAGAGAAAGTCAATCCTTAGAGCTGCCAGTAAGAATATTCCCATTAAGGCACACACGGTATCTTCTTTTATGAGGTTTAATAAGATCTACAGGAATCTGACTATTGTGTTTAGTTTTGGTATGTATTTAAGGAGGAGTTGCACTAAAGTGGCAGTAGTGCCTAGTGGTACTAAAGTTTTCAAAATGAGATCTTTAATTGGTAATTTTCTTTTCAGTTTAATACTACCTTTTATTAAAATACCATTTTGTCTATTTGCCTTATTATTTTTCATTGCTCAAAACGCATGAAAATAGCTTGGCCATTGTTACCTTCATGAAGGAATTCACCCTCCTGATGAATCATTTTAAAGTGAATCTCTGGCAAATGTAGAGTTTTAGGATACTGGGATTATTGACACTATTCAGCTTCATTCCAGAGAGAACCCTATGCTTCCAAAAAACTCACAGTGATTAAAAAGCACTTCACCAAAAGGCATGTATTAAGCAACTAAATCTTCCAAATTAATGATGGTTGAATAAATGTGTTCCTCTGCAAACACAATAATGAATAATAATTTATAAATTTTTTTGTGTTTTTTATCTAACATGCTTCATGTTTTATTGCATATATTCCTTGAACTGCATTAGCAATATTAGTATTTTCCATTTCTCTCAAGTGTTATTTCAAAGAATAGTGCTTGCTTTTAGCTTAGAAATATGCTCTTTTTCACCACTGAAGTGTTGTTCCGTTCTGCAGTAGTTCCTGTGCTGTCTCTCTAGATAATGGTGCACATTAACATCACCGAGAGCAGCAGCGCTGCAAGAAGCAGTGATGTTTCTAAAGATAACTCCAGGCCTTTAAATTTAATTACCAATACTGAGATGATTCTCTTTGCCAAGCTGCTACCCCGTTGCTTGGCTGTCAACTTTCAGAAATTATTCCTCACTAGTGACCCAGAACTGCAGTGAACAATTCCCAATATAATTTTGAAAAGTGCTTGTTATGCATAAGGCATTGAGGGATCCTGTGAAAGATTTCAATTTAGTACAGCACAGTCCTTGAGAAGAGACTTTTAGGTAGAAGACATTCTGGAACAGTTCATTACATTTACATGGGTTATAATGCATTGGCACAAGGACAAAAAGAGGATGTGCCTTCAGTGTGGAAAGAACTTCTATGATTTATGGTTATTTTTGAGTCTGTATCTAAAGTAAAAATTTTCCTCTCTGGCTTGTGTCAGTGGCATTTGTGGTTTAGGACTTCTTGGAGAGAAATGGGATGCACTGGAGAGGTACTGCATGGGGTTTAGTAAAGATTGAGGAGGGACTGGGGAAAGAGATCTGTTGCAGATCACTGAAAAGATAAAACACGTTGGTTTCAGGAACTCCCCTGAACAGAAAATAGTTGGAAGCTGGAATGGTACTGGGGAAAGGGGCCATAATGCTTATCTTTTTCTTACCCTCTCCTGGGCGCCCGTGTATGCTCATTGTTGGAAATGGGACACCAGGCTATATAAAGACTCAGTATGAAACAGCATGGTTGGGTTTTTATTCTCTAGGATGTACAGCAGCGGCCATGGAGGACCACTCCTTCCTCCTCCCACCTGCACTCATCCTTATTCCCCACGGAAATACAGATAACCTGCTGTTATACAGAGCTGTGTAATGAGTATTTTTGTTGGTGTTGTTTGTGCTGTTACAATCCTAATAGTGTGAACATAGAATTTCAACAGTCCAAATGAACCCTTCAGCAGTTAGGCTAGTAGGCACAAACCCTCATTTTGTTTCCCAGGAGAATTTTGGATTAGGAAAGCCCACATATTCTTTTCACTGCTTTGGGAGGGAGAGCAAATGTTGGAATATATGACTTCTGACCTAGTATGCTTTTCTTTAGGTTGTGGAACTGGAAAGTATCTCAGTGTCAACAGTCAAGTGTATAATCTGGGCTGTGATTACTGTGAAGCACTGGTAGAGATTGCAAGGAAGAAAGGTGATGAAGTTCTGGTGTGTGACAACCTTAACCTTCCCTTTAGGGATCAGTGCTTCAATGCAGTCATTTCAATTGGAGGTAAGACAACACACCTGCATTCTGGCCCCAGCAAATGAGAATTTCTGTGTGCTCTTTTCTTTCCATGCGGCTTCATTTCGATTAATTGTTTTGAAGCAGTCCCTGGGAATCACAGGAGATATAACTGAAAAGAATGTAGTCAGCATGAAAAAACAAAACTCCATGACTCAAGAGGCACTGTTGACCAAGGAAATATGTGTGTCATTTGTTTGTTTATATGTAGTAAAGATTTCCTTCCAGCATGCATTTTAAACAAGTGAAAACTAATCTAGACATGGCTGCTCAAAGTTTAAACGGATTAGGTGGTCAAGACAAACTCTTGGTTTCTCCATCGGATCTGTTTTGATCAGCAAATGCATTGATATGAAAACTTTATAGCAGAACTTGAAACTCATGTTAACTACTGTGTGTTATAAATTCAGATTTCTCTTAGTCATGAAATAAGAACTCGGATTCATACAAGCATTTGTTGTCTAAAAACAACAGAGCACCTAAGCATCTTAACTCTTCTGACCTCTCTTTTTGAAAATATTACTCATAATGTGAGAATTACAAATTGAAAAGTGTAGATGAAAAGTGTAGATAAAAAGTAGACTACCCAGTTGCAGTCTACATTTTTAGCTGTAGTCTTGATTGAGCTTCTTGCAGGGTTTTTTAATGCATCAAAGTATAAAACATGATAATTATTACTGATCACAATCAAACTACTTGAAGTGTGATACAAATGTATTTTAAAATGTATCTTTCACATAAACAGGTGGAAGGAAAGGGTGGCTAATACACAAGCAGTAATCATATTACTTTGCTTTCATGTTGCCTACTTAACCAGTGAGCCCTACGCACGTTTTAGGTCTCGTAGCGTAATTTCAGTGCTTATCAGATCAACTGACTCTGAAGGATAGCATACCTATCTAGTGTTTATATCAGTTATAAGCCTGACAAGTTTAAAAGTTCATGTTCTATTTCAGTACATTTAACAATAATGGATTTTAATCCCTCTTGAATATCTCTACATGGTATGCCTGTGTCCATCTGCTTCTAAATAAAGTGGTTTTCATCCCATCACAGAGAAAAACAAGTATTCATGTACGTAGTTAAGTGCTCTTCTTGGCTTTGCTGTTATAATCATGTTTATAGGATTGATTTTTCTGCAGAACCACGAGGGTGATTCTAACCAGAAGGAATATTCAACCCATTAAAGAGTTTGCACAGATTCTATTGGTTGATTGTAATTTCTTTCTGGTAAACTAAGCTTGTATGTGTATGCTGTCTCAGTTTTGATAAAATTTTTCAGGAGGTTCTGTGGTGATATATGGCCTAACTCCAGTACAGGAGAAAATATCAGCTCCCTTCTCCCTATCCTGTGCAAAGAAAAAAAAGGATTTTTTAAATCTTTTTTTTCAAAGTTTGAGAAAAGATTCATTGGAGTCAGGAGTACCTGGAAACAAACACTGACTACATAGGTGGGAAACTCATCTCAGAGTTGTCTATTTTGTATTCTCAGCAGCTTATGAGGGCCTAATAAATATTAACTGCAAAGAATGCTTTTCTTGGCTTTTGATAATAAAGCTACCTTTTTTTCCCCTTGGTAATTTAATCATTGTTTTGAATAAAGACAGGGCTGGTTGGGTGCACTTTTCATAACTGCAGTGTTGAACTAACACTCTTTCTACAACTAGAATTGGCTACTGTCCAGCAGCACATATAATCAAATTTTTCTGAATGCATAGAGATGTCTTCAGCTAAGAACATACGCTATTATCTGCTGTTCTGTGGGGAGATTGAATGTTTTTCATGTAGAAGTGGCTGGCTCCAAGTCCACTTGAAACAAATTACAGAATCAGTCCTCTTTACTTCACTGATTGAATCAAATCTAGTACTGATGACATACAGAGCAACATGAACAATGTGTCCAAGCTCAGTACAAGTTAATGCTTCTGAGAATTTTGAGACAAAATAGTTGTCTTAGCTACTCTCTGACTGTTAAAAGTGGCTCATTCGTACGCCAGGTGAATAGGAAGATAGAAATAATGTAGAAATCTTGAAATGTAGCTTCATTTCACATTGGAATGAAGTTTGAAAATGTGGAAGTTGTCCTGGAAAGAAAATCCATATATAGTGATCAAAACTTTTATTTTAAATTTGACTTTATTTTTTACTAGCAGAACATAATGTAAAAAAACCCAAACGAAACAAAAACCATGCTCAGACATGCAATGTGGACATTCTTTTTTACAAAAATGGAATTTAATTTTACAAAATTAAAGCGATGGTGAATATTTGTCTAAATTTTCTCACTAGCTGTTTTGAAAGTGTGCTGATACAAAAGTTCAGAGTATCTTTTTACTGATACTGCATTTTGCTGTATTTGTTACATGGTGAAAATATTTTCTATTTTCATTCGGGTAAGTCTGAAAATTGTGCCAAAAACTAAAGTCAACTTGATAATACTTAACTCACCTAAAAGCTAGGCATTTAAGTGAAAGCTTTTCATGTTATAATGTGTTATGGGTTATGCAGAGAAACAGAAACTTCCAGTTTATATACCTGACTTTTCTTGAATCCCTATTTCTGGGATGAGATTAATTTCCTTCTTTGAGATTTTCCTATTTTTATCCATTGAACATAATCATAAAAGAGAGCATACTGAGGTAAACTTCCATGGTGGTACCTATAAATTCAGCACTGTTGCTGACTTGCAGCAAGTGATATTTAGAATGAGGCAACTGAAACGATTGAACATGTACAACAGGTTGAAGATGAAAATGCTTTGTCCTTACTAATATTCAATATATAATACCTTTCTCTTATTTGCAGTGATACATCATTTCTCAACTAAACAAAGAAGAATCAAAGCAATAAAGGAAATGGCAAGGGTATTGACACCTGGAGGCCAAATAATGATTTATGTTTGGGCTATGGAACAAAAGAATCGTCGCTTCGAGAAACAAGATGTATTTGTTCCATGGAACAAGGCCTTGTGCTCACGCCACTTTTCAGAATCAAATCAGTCTGGAGATAAGGGTGAGTGTGTGCATACTGCGAAAGGCCAAGACATACACCCTGCACAGCTTGTCATCTCTGAGTGCAGCTACCAAAACAATCTGCAGCCAGAAACTGATTCAAAACATTCCCGCAGTGTGGACCGCTGCTTACCCAGAGCCTGCTGCATGAAAATTTCTGAAGATGAAAACAGATTTTACAGTGCTCTAGGAAGATCTTTCCGCTCATGGTTTTTCTCCAGATCCCTTGATGAATCAGCTCTGAGAAAGCAAAGTGACAAGATGAAGCACCTGAAACATGAAGGAGTGTGGGCAAACAGTACCGTACCCATTCAGCATTCACGACACTGCAGTCTGGATTTAGGTCACCATGGGGCACTGTTAAATGAACAAAGTTTAGATGATGATGATGTGTTTGTGGAAACCCTGTCTCTCAAAAAAACACAGTGGTCGCCAGCCACAGATGCACTGAAGGATTTAAGTTTAAATGGAGGACACCAAAGTGTAGCTCAGGGTGACAAAGCTACATTTATAAATGGCCCAGTGGAAGACAGGGACTGCATCTGTGGTTGTAATAAAGATGGTGCTGGTAAGTCTGATGCCAGCAAGTTTTTCAAAAGAACTTCAACAACTGACTCCACTGACTCAGCTTTGGATTCAGCAGTGTCTGTTGGGGACCAAACTGATGCCATGTTGGATACAAAGGCCTTCATGCGTTATTACCACGTTTTTCGGGAAGGAGAGCTGTGTTCTCTGGTAGAAGAGAACGTGCCTGAGCTTCAGATACTTTCTTCCTGCTACGACCATGGAAACTGGTGCATTATTGCAGAGAGAAGAGGAACATAGCTATGAAGAGAACAAAGCAGAATCCAGTGACTGAGGATTTTAAGCTGTTCCTTGTATTACTGTGATTGTGCAGTGTGGCGTGAAATTTGAATCTTGTAGTTGTGTGCCATTCATTTTTGAGTTATCTCTCAACTATTTAACTAGCTAATGCAAGGTCTGTACATAGGAATGTAAGTGGTAGACAATATTTATGTTTTGTTAAACTTTTATGAAGTTAAAACTGTAGAGTTTTATATAGCTTTCAGCAAATAATGTGTTTTAAAATGTACTTTTTTATTGAGAAATAAAAACTTTTTATAAAACAAGGATCAGGGCATCTTTTATGAGAAATATCCTCTCAGTAGAAAGTCTAGTCTTTGTTCTTCAGCTGCTAAAAATGTGTCACATTGCTCCCTATTCTTGAAGTCCTATAAATGAGACATAGACACTATGTCTAAAATTGTACTTGGCTGTGCACTGGTAGAGTGCATGCTGCAGAACTGGGAGCAAGCATGGTCCCAGTGCTACTGAGTTGGGAGAAGAGTTTTTAATGGGCAAAAAATTATGTACCAAAAAAGCTCTGTGTATTCTGTCATTTGATGTTTGTATTAGGGAGCAAATGACGACACAGATTTTGGACAGTACTTTTTACTTTTGTTTTAAAAATAATTTGTTTCTGAGGTGCAGGTGGAGTTGTATGTGTTAGCTCTCACAAATACTTTATCTTAATTATCCTTTGCTGTAGTTTTTCATTGGTTATATGTATATGAAAGTCAGAGGGATTTATGAGAGTGTCAGTATTACATAAAGTTCTAAAATATCAAATCCTTGAGATACATATATCTTTTTGATAAGCCTGGGAAGCAAAGATTAAATTAATAAAAATCCAGTGCATATCTGGTCAGCTGTCATACTTACTTTTCTTGTTCACTGACATGAGAATATATATTAACGGTGTATTAAATAATGTAGACGGGAAGAGGATAAGCCCAGTTTGCACATAAAATACAAATGCTTGTCTTGTGAAGTTTAAATGAATCTTTTGAGACCTAAATGACAATAGATTGTTTATACAACTTTCCTGTTCCCTCCAAGACGTACCATCACTATCCATGGGTAGTCGGTTGTAGCAGTTTATAGTGCTGGGGATAAAAACCACCTGGCTTCAGAAGACCAGCAGTGGAGCTGCCAACAGAAGCAGGGCTAGAAGAGGCTAATTGCCTCGTTATCACAGAGTTACTCCATTCCTAGGCTTAATTCATTAGCCAGTGGTTGCAGTGCAGGGCACATCTTCAGCTGGTGTGATTTCGTGACCTTTAATGGAGCTGCACAGATTCACATCCCCACCCCCTCCCTCCCCCCCCCAAAAAAAAGAACCCCAAACCCCTTTTGTTAACAGCAGTTTTAGAGAGCTACGTAATTAAGATGTCTGCCCTATTACTGAGCAAGTAGCTTTGAATACAAGGCAATAGGAGTGAAATGCCAAGCTTTTCCAGAGTATGCTGCATGAGTAGGTGGATTTGGGATTGTTCAGTAGAAACCCCTGATGGTTCTGAGTATTTTTTGATATAGCATCCCAGCTGTTAATTGCCACATGGTAATGTATTATAGATTTATTTACTGGAGCAATGTCCACAAGCAATCATCTTTTTCTTCCTCATAGCTTGGGATCCTTGTACTTTATCCTTCCTGGGTCTGTACTCCCCATAGGCCTTTGAAAATAAAAGTGTGGCCAAAGAACCATGCATTTGAGACTTCTGAAATACTATTCCACTCTAATTGTTACTTTCCATACAGCCTGGGGCTGTGGCTCTCAGTTGCTGTGTATGAGCCGTGCTTCAGAAGATGGGCAATATTCCCTGCCTCGCTGGGTCCAGCTGCTCCTGGCTGAGGGGCCTGCACCTGCTGCATCCTCAGGCTCCAGGTTTAGACACTTAGTGCCAAAGTACCCATATTGCAGAGCCAGCGTGGACTGTGCTGAGCTCCACACCTCATTTGCAACTTGGTTGTGTCAGACAGGGGAGGCCTGCCTCTTGTTGGGAATTTCTGGATGAGCTTGAGAATTTTAGAAGAGAAGTTAATTGCTTCCGGATAAGGTATGCCAGTGGATATTCAGCACTCCTGGAATTTGGGCTGCATTTAGGAAAGAGGTAGATTATTATCATCCTATATCCAATTTTGAAACTTCATGCCTAAATGCCAGCATGCAGAAACTTTATTACACATGTTTAAAAATATTTATTAATGATCATTAATCTTAACTGACAGCTGGGTTTAGTTAATTGGGAGAAAGAACATCACAGTTTTGTTATATGCACTTCTGCAGTCTGACTGGCGTGTTCAATGTGTAGTTAAGTGGACTGATGAAATTTGGGATAAACTGAGAAAGGAAAGGTGTACATTCTCTTTAGAATATAAACTTATTATCTTTGCAAGAGACTGAATCTCTGTCAGGCTCCAGTTCAAACTTCTTGCTCTGTCAGCTGTTTGAATAAAACTTGTCACCTCGAAGCTGCTGAAGTACTTTAAACCACTTTTGTGTTTGTAGACTTTCCATGCATTATTTGGTTTGAGGTCCTTGCCTGGGGCTGCTTTTCACAAATCCTTATTTCTGTATTGAATTTTCTCTTGCTTTGAGTTGATGCTGAGTTTGGATTGTATTCTTACAAATTCCTAGGAGAAGGAAGGTTTGGCAAGTGGCTTTTTTTTTCTTCCCCAAATATTAATTTTTCATCTGAGGATGTATTGTCACCAAGTAACATAATTTTTATGGACTGGGGTCAGTCAGCTGAGGTCATGACTGTGAAGTCTGCACAGCAAACCTTTTTTCTTGTAGGCAATCTCCCATCTATTAATGGAGGCTCCCTAGATCTGTAACAGCTTTATCATCTCATAAGGCAGATTACCCCACTCAGAGCATGGTGAAGGTCTCTCCTGACTGGTTTCTCTTTTGAGGAGGCCCACCTTAAGCAAAAAGTAATTTCCAGCAGAATCCATGTGATCCCAGACTTTAATAGCTTACAGACAAAGTTAATGTGCTCAGAGAAGTGGATATACCATTAAGAAGTATAGTAAGTGAATGAACAAGGAAATAAAACTCAGTTGTCCTTGAATACTTAAACTTTCAGCAATGTCAAGACTGAAAGATCTGACTGTTGCAAGGTAAAGGCAAATGTGTTTTTACATTGCTTCTCTGACAAGTGGGCAATAAATCTCATCTCAATTCTGCTGATAAAAAACCTGCTTCTGACTTTAGTGGGCTAGGATTGCTCCTAAGCTGCTTGTGTGGCACTGAGTGGCACGTGGAGAAGTTTTGATAACATGAGAAAAATGCCCTGGTTTTATACAAAATTAGTTCAGGTGGAACTTCCTGAGTATCAGTTTCAGCCCATTGCCTCTTGTCCTATTGCTTGGCACTGCAACTGCAATAAAAAATACATTGAACAGACTTATTTTTGCCGGACTAATACAATTGTAATCTTTGATAAATTTCTATTAGAAGTGAACAAGTGTCATTTTTTGGGTACTAGTAGTGACTAATTTACTTTCTTCCAAGCTCATCATACAGGAATTTTAAACTCATGGTTGAGAAAGAGAAGCTAAAAACATTCTAGCAGACTTTTTTCTGGTACTTGCTTGTATACAGGTTACTTATGAGCACATTTCAAAATGCTGAGTGAAGAGTTGTGTATGTTCCACCAGCAAAATATTGCTAGTGAACCGCTTGGGTAGGTTCTGAATAGAAATAATAGCTCTGATCCTGCATCCTCTCTGCTGTGTCATGTCTCCATCAGACTGCATTCATACCACTTTTGGGCTGTATTTGTATTGACATTGTGTTAAATCTACTGCGCTGCCCACTTTCTTGCTCAGCACTTTTACAGGATTTGGGACTACTTCAGTACTCCAGGAAAATGAAGTGTGTCAGTGTTAAATATACACCAGTGCTTCTCTCTTTTGTGAGTTCAGCATTTCTTACTCTTACAGTATATGAATTCTGGCAGCTAGCCATGATTTTATCTTCCAGTCTGCTGGTGAAAACCATGCTTAGGTACTGCTCTGTAACCAATTCTGTGTCCATACATGGAACATATTCTTTAGTATTCAACAGAAAATAAATCCTACTTGGTTAAAATAGAATTTCCTACAAAATTTGTGTGTCTTCAGATTAGCTAATAAATATATTAGCCACTGGAAAATCTATGTCTTGGAAAGCTCTTAATGAGTGTTAAATTTGAGAAGACTGTGTTAGTGCCGTTTTCTCATTAAGTTAGACCACATGGGCGCAATGCAGAACAGGAAAGCACAGTGATTTGCTGTGGAGCAGGGAATCTCTGCCTTTTGAATCATTTAAGCTATGTCTACCCTCCTGGCGGTGCTTCCTTGAGGTGCTTGAGGACAGCAGATGCCTCTGTTGCTCTTGTGGCAGTTCAGTACCTGCACCTGCTGCTTCTCCCAGAGCTCAACAGAGATAAGTTGTCTTAAAAAGAATACGAACTGTCCTATTTTTCAAAAAAGCAATGCCCCAGCAAAACCACCACCACCACCAAAAGCACCCTAGTAGGGGTGCTTCAGCAATTACAATCATATCTAAGCAGAAATAAAAATGTGGAAGAAGAAAAAATAAAAGAAAGATATTATGTGTGGCACTCCTAGGTTTGAAAAGATTTCTGGGTATAAATTCTCCATCCCCTTTAGCCTTGTTGACAAGGTGCTATGCTCTGCTTTGATGTTGCCTTTATGGATAGGAGTGGAGGCAAAAACAATGAGATGGTATTAGGTTGCCCTCTTCAGTTGTGACAAAGTAGGTTGACTTCTGCAGAATTTTAACAGTTTGTTGTTGCTTTTTGTACAGCATCTCAAATTCTGTTTTCTGAATGAAGAAAGTATTTCTTGTCGTTTTGAAACTGTCACAAGTGAAATAGACAAAATATATAGCAAGATACCGCTTCTTACATATGTGATAACAAGGATGTCTGTGTGTGTGCACAGCCTGATTGAAAGCTGATGCTCCTCTTGCACAGGATGAAAATAAATCATTTGTGAGAGGCATTTTGGTGAGGCAGCATCGTGTTCTTCTCTTGTCTCTCTTGTGTGTCTTTGCAGAAGAGACTATGCTACATGTCAGAATTACTGGGAATAAACTGAGCCTTCCCATCTCTGCTTCCTTACTGCAGAACTGATGGGATAGTCAGGTTTAATTCTGAACAAAGTGCTTCTCATGAAAGGAGGAATTGGCCATTTGGGCAGAACAAATGCTGTAGTGCAGAGAAAGCACAGATACTCCAGGCAAGGTTAAACCTCTCTGTTTAAAAAGGGGAAAGCAGGATGTTTTGGGGCTCACTGGCCAAAGCTGCATTCCAGTGTGTCCAAGAGAATGCAAGAGAAGGGACAGTGATAAAATTAGTAGAGAGCAAGTTGCACACAGCATTTCCAGGCTGGTTTAAATTAGTGTTTTATTCCATGGTGTAGCCTGATGAAGGTCACTGTCTGTACTGAGCGCTAGCAGCAACTATCAACATCAATAACCATCAAGAGTTCTCGCTGCTTCTTGGGATCTGACCCTCTCCACTTTACAAAGACTGGCTTTCTAACACTGACCCCTGGACCATTAAAAATGCTTGTCTAACTCCTGAGTAATAGTTTTAAATAACAAACAGATACAAATATATGTCTGTATATATATATATTAGATATATAACTTTTTTTTAATGCAACCTTTTAATTTTTTTTCCCCTGTGTGCGTTACATACTTTAGTTACGTTACAATACAATGGTAAGTAGTGCTTGGTGCAATTTCAGAAAGGTAAGCAAACAATCTGACAGCGAGGAAGAAAGGGCTAAACCATTACTACAACTGAGCTCCAGCCAGGGCATGTTTGCATGCAGGTAGCAGGAAAGAAGGGGAAGGTGCTGGGACAATCACATTAAAGAGAATAACAGAAAGTTGCTCAAGCTTGTGAAATCTGACTTGATTCAGGGAAAAATTACCTCAAAATCTGATTCAAAAGTATTCCATTGACTTTCCCGGTCTTTGTATTGGTTGTTCTCAGAAATGACTTTTCCCTGGGATTTTCCTTTCTGTGGTTCAGAAGGGAAACAAAGATCCCTGGGCGGTTTAGTTCATGTTTAATTATAAAGTAGAGCAGTCAGTTTAATAATGGAACAAATGTTTGGCCGCAGTTCCACAGGAGTGTTTCCGTAGTTCCTAGAAGAGTGAGCCACTGACACACCCAACTCTTTTTCTCTCTCCTGCCTCTACCTGAGATTCACAGGGAAATAAAAAAAATATCTGCTCATGAAGGGGAGACTGGGGCTGTCACACGTTCTCACCTTCTTGATCTGGGTATTCAAAGCACCAAAACTTCGCATGATTATTTTTATTTGCCATGAAAAATACTTAAGGCTCGTCTGGAGAGACCAAATCCTGAAAGGAAACTTTTAAAATTTACCTGTGCAAAACCAGTGATTCCGTATCTGAATTTGCTCTGAGTTGCAGCCATTGATTTTGCTAGTGTTTGGGTCAACCTCCTAAATGGGAATTTTGCCACAGGGAGTGCATGCCTGGTGTATGCATCCCAATGTGTCCTCGGGCGCAGCTTTGCCTTTCAGTTCTCATAAAGACCTTACAAGAGATGTGAAGTGATGTAGTGCTGTGAAAAACAGCCTTTCCACTATGAACTGAATTTGTAATTGACATATCTATGAAATATTAAACAAACCATTAGCGTCTCTGAGCAGGTTAACCACATGAGCCCTTCAATCTGGATCATGTCTCTCTGGTAACATATTAGGCTCTGGCTTATTGCAAGAAAAGAAGCCTAAAGGAGAGCTAACTGGAGACAGAGTATCAAAAAACTCATGCTCAAGCAGATAAATACGAAAACCAGATTTAATACAGCAACTAAATAAACAGTTTCAACATTCTTACACTGAACTTTGAAATAAAAAGTCATGTGCAGTGATAGCCATTTGGTGATAATACATGTGGAGATTTCAGGAATAGTGACATGAAAATGGATTGCTGGCAATGAAACTGAAGTAAGGAAAAATTACAGTTTCATGTGCTTGGGTCAGAAAGTTTGTTCCCTATATGTAACAGGCTGTAGGATGCCTATGTGAAACCATAGAATGGAAGGAGGATCAAAAAAAGGGAGAGATGAGCGCACATTCCCAAAATCCTACACTTAGCTGTCTGGACATCACTGTGGAAATGTCACTCTTGGGTGAGGCTTACAGTCCCTTCCTCGCACCCCAAGGAGGACTTTGACAGTGATGTTCATGCACCATTGTGGTCCATATCTGAGCTGCATCTTTGTCGGGGGGTGTTTGGCAGGGTGGCTTCTCTGAGGTGTCAGTTCACTGAAGGCCACGCTGGTTGCACTGAGTTGACAGTATGAAAATCATCACTGCAGCCTCTAATAGAAACAGACTTGTGCTCTTTCTTAAATACAAGGGGAGTGACATAATCAAGGAAATACCAGGGTGTGATCTGGGGCTACTTTTCAGCTCGTTTGATCCCTACAGTTTGTGTCTGCCAAAGCTGGATTGTTCCTGGATTGAATGGTTGTGTGCAGAGAATAATGTGAAATGACATTTTTCTGCCAGGGCCGAGAGGATTGCTGTTGGTGTCATAGTGGTCTCCTGCATTTGTGTGCCTGCTTCCCCTCAGAACAAGTGCAAATGTTTGAACAAGTAAGTCAGAAGGATTCAGAAATGGAAGAAGAAGAGAGACAATAGGTAGGAATATTCGTAACAGTGCTGGAGAATACCACAGTTAAGAAAGAAATGTTAAATGAAGAAGTTTAAAAAATTATTAAGGGAAAGGAAGAAAAAATGTGAACATGAAATATAAGGCAGTGTTTTTCTCATGTAAACCAGCCAAGAGTCTATTCAAAGGACCACAGGAAGTTTCTCAACATATTTTTTAATTGAGAACTAAAAGCTCGACAAATAAATGCAGTTTCACTGAAGTCTAGACTAAAGACACTACACTGCCTGAGAGGATTAAGTGGATAATCAAAAATATTTTGTGGTTTCTGCTGTTCCCAGAGACCAAAAGTAGGGACAGAGGAAAATGAGAGATGGAAAATGAGCCAAACTGAAAAAAACCCTCAAAAATCTGCAGAAAAAGATGACTTTCCCATATCCAGTTAGAGGCCAATTGAAAGAGTCTATGTGTTATGAAAGACAGAATATAAACACAGGATCTACAGCTATGAGCTAAAGTCCTTGTTTTATGTTGGAGGAATATATTAAAAGTCAAATATTAAAACTTAAATAGTTACTTAAATGAGCATTAAACTCTTCTAAGTTTTAATATTTGACTCAGTAAAACTTTTTGAATTTTTAAAAGTTATATTTGACAAATTGGAATGAGAAGACTAACTGATTCTATAATGCAATGTGATTATTTAATTATTTTGATAGAAAAATTTAAAAGAAAGACCTGATCACCATATGGTTGGAGTGCAGAAGCTTTTATGGGATCATTACTCTGGGTTTTATGTAGAAAAATTAGCTTTTGGGTAATAGTGCCTTAAACAGACTCAGCTTATAAATAACTTCTCAGGACCTAGGTGTGTATTAAGGTCACTTCAGATCAAGTTGTGTAATCATTATCAAACCTAAAATTCAGATCTGTGGGATTTGGGTGTGAATGGCATTGCTGGTAGTACCAAATTTTATTCTAAGCTACTTATTATATAACTTCTCAATAAAAAACACAAACGTGTGAGATTATCTTTCAGGACCCACATGCCACTCATTTGAGATAGAGGAGCAAGGCAGGAGAATATGGAATAGGGGTCTGATGGTTTAGATAACTTACTGTGGAAAAGTACAGAGAGAGGCGCTGGGAGAACAGAAGTGCTGTCCTAAGGAAGTGAATGCAAAAGCCACTTGCTACCAGGAAACTACATTTAGAGATTTTTGCCTGCAAGAGAACCCCCTCTGTTTAATTCTTCCCCAGCTGGACCTTGTAAAGTGATTTCTCAGCAAGGCTGGCAAAGTGCAGCGTTGCACCAGTCACATCTGTTAGTGACAGTGCACGTGGGACAGTATCTGCCTCGGTCTGTGGGAGCTCTGCAGTCAGCTCACGTGTGTTTGGCATTTGTCTTGCATTGCAAAATCCTTTTAAAAGGTGCTAAACATTAATTGACAAGAGTCTAAAACATCTACGAATCCTAATGAGAAAGCAAAATTGTCTTAATATTATTGTTGTTGGATTAATGATACCATACAATCAACTTCTCTAAGGTCGTTAGAAATAAAAATTTAGGAAAAAATGTACTTTTCACTTTCTAAATATTTATCCATAAATTATTAATAAGGGAATCAATAATTCTGTTTTGGTAGACACAACAACTCCAGAAGATTGTTGGTTTTGAGAATAAATTTATGTACATTTATTAGGACTTTATGGGCTACCAGAGCTATGTGTTACTGATATTCTTAATGTTAGGAAGGGATCTACTTGGCCTGGTTTAATACCAGGCCCCTTCATTAACCAAAAAATGTGTATATATTTAAAATAAATTCCTGTTGATTGTCTTGTCTGTATTTCTGCTGGATATTTGAATACACTAATGAAATAGAGATAAAATACAGGTGATCCAGTAATAATACTGTTTTCTACAGCAATGGTAATATGTGCAAAGTCGATTTAAATACTGCCTAAAGTGTTTCACTTAACTAAATAAGGTGAAGAAAATCTTCAATTTTCCACTAGGTGTCAGTCAATCTATTTCTTTGGTTAAATAGGCTCTGCAAAAGAAATTTGAGAGCAAAACGCTGATGCCAAGCTGTTATAAAAATAATTACATTTTTTGTAAGTACCAAAAAGAGGTATTTGGAAAGAATGAGACCAAATGGATGGCTTTTTAATTTAGTTGTGCCTCTATTTTTTTCAGTTGCTTTACATTTTCCGTGTAACAGCAGTCAAGAAAACTCCCACAAACTCCAACCCTGATACTGCTCCAGGGAAACAGGGGAGAAGGAAGGAAGAGAAGGAGCAGGCTGGCATTGACTATGGAGACTCTGCTTGGTTATTTCATGTCAATCCCGAGCCAGCAGCAGCAGGATTTGACCCTTTCAAGGGGAGGGGATGGCAGAATCCAACAACTTTCAAGAAAGCTCCAAAGCATCAAGCCTTTGAACTGCCATTGCGCTGAAAGGAAATGGCTCCTTTCCCAGAGCAAGGCATGATAAGGCCCTTGGGAAAGGTCTTGAGAGTGCAGGAAGAGTGCAGAAACATCTGTGCAGGAAAAGAGAAGACAAGATAGACACAGGGAGAGGAGTGTGCCAATATGGATTTGAAAAGGGAAACCAGACATAGCTCTTGCTTAATGGTAGCCTTGGCCCCATGTTGCTGGTCATAATGGCAATTGAACTTTACTGACCACTTGTTTTGCCAGGCCTGGGCAGGACAGAGCTGCTGTGGGAAGGCAGCACCCAAAGAACACACAGGAAAGGAAAAGTCAGAAATGTGATGATGCAGAGCAAGACGTTTGCCGACTGGACAAAGTGAGCCAGATATTGCTAAAGCACAAGAAGAAAGAAGGCAAGCATCTTCAGTCTGGCTTCATAAAAACCAAAGAGCCCATCTCTTGTGTGCACCTGTGTCCCAGGTACAGCGTTTAGTGTACGGCTTCACATAGGCACCTGCTCCGACAGGTTGCACTCACGTGGGCTGTGGCTCCTTAGGCTGTCTACTGCGTCCCAGGTAGCTCTGTAAATCGGGAGTGTTCATCCCTGAGGCTCTGTAAAACCATTTCTCTGAGAGCTGCAAGTCCTTCTCTACCCCAGCCAGGTAAAGACTGGCAAGATACCTATGGGAACAGCGATCTGAGATTGGATCAAGGGGCCACGATGCGAATGTCGGATGTATCTGTTAAAAGAGGGCAGCAGTTTTCTGCCAACAGTTCAATTTATATCCTTTGTCCACCAGGGAAAGGGTTAAAGACTAATTGTGCTCAGGTAAGATGGAGCCCTCACTGGAGGAATTGGTAAACAATGTCCATAGGGACAGCAGGGGAGAGGGACTGTCTCCCCAGTCTGCTCAGAGAGCTGGTTGGTTTTGCTTTGGGTCTGTGGCTGGTGGGCTGTGTGGTCTGAGAGTTCGGAAACTGAAAAGGAGCCACCTGTGTGGAATTTTATTGTACAGCCTGTGTTTTGTACACTGACACTAGAGTGTCCTGTCATCTGTTTGGTATTTTGCAAGCTACTACTCTTGTGTGCTGGACTGCCTCATTTCACTGCAGTGCAGTTACCCCATTCACCCAGCCATTAGGCCATTACAGTCATGGGAATGTTACTGAAATAATCTGGTAGAGGAATTTTGATGTATTTTAACACAGTTACTCTCCAGCATATAAAAACTAGTTTATTGTGTTTGTTATTGCATTGCTCTTCTTTGTGGTTTAAATATTGCTTATGGTACAACAGAGAGAGAGCTGCATCTTTTTGTGGGTCTGTTTGTGCAATTTTACAGGACACACAGAATGGGAGACTCAACGGCAGCCACAAAAATCCTTCAGGCTTCCTGGTTTGCCCTTCTTCCCTCTGAAGTACCCAGAGCTGTATCTGACTTTGCATAACAAAAGGTGGAGTGCATCCACTGTGCCAGAGGTGGTTAGAATATGACCAACACCAGTCCATGTTCCTCCTGTCAGTGTTGGAGCTGGCATAGCAGCCAGAAGCAGCATGGCCTGGGAGCCCTGGAGGTACTTGAGTCACCACCTGGAAGAAGCAGCAGCAAGGCTTTGCAGGATGAACTGGGAACCAGCTGTCCAATGTGTCTTTGCTGTCCTTCAGCAACCCTCTTCAACCATCCTCATTCAGCTCGGCTTCCCTGCTTGGACGATGAAAATAAAATCAGATCATATTTTCACAATGTGCTTTCAAGCCCCATCACCAGCAGCCTCATAGTGTCCTCCAGGGACTTGAAAAAGAATGTTAAAATTGTCTCATATTGCCTATGGTATTGAAGCAAAGGGTAAGTTTCCCCATTGGATGAGACATGGAAAGACTTTTTCTAGAAATGTACGATTTGGAAGGTGTATATCAGTGTTTGCCAAGAAGCATATTCAGGTACTCTTATCAATAGCAGACCTACGCTAACAATTTTTAAAGTAATGTATCTAATATAGGCTATGCTTTGGAGATCAGCAGAATTGCCTTCTGTGATCCTTCCACTAAGCTGTGAGCCTCTGAACAGCTTGGCTGCAAGCCAATAGGAGATTGTTTTTCCTGGCATGGTAAATTTGGGGGGTTTAGGACCCGGATGTCACCTGTGTCTTAGGGAAGGCTCTTCCAGATGAGCTGGAGGCTCTAGCTTATTGCTACCTTTCCCTCCACTCCCAGATATTTAGCTAAGTTATTTAGCTATTGAATACTTCTAATTTAAACCTCGTACTTTTCTTCCTTTAGTCTGATGTGTTTCAAATCAAGCTCATACAAATCTTCCAGCCAAAAGGTTCTTAGAACTTATTTATGCAAGCGTGTTTGTGACAGTGCAGGGCTGGAGGAAGGAGCCAGTGGTCTCAGGATGAGCCAGGAGTGCCCATGGGAGACTTCACAACTGCCTTGCCACGTGTGTCTTGGCCTATAACAAGCCTACAAGAACCAGAACCCGACAACATTGGCTGATTCTGTTAAAACTGCGTGTCTGCTCGAGGGTGATGTCTTTGGTGCTGGAATCGGTGCTGCTATTACACTGTGTTCTCTTCCCGCTATTCACAAACATCCATGATTTCTAGCTCAGCTGTGTTTTCCTCCCAGCTGACAGAAACCTTGGCTGTGAAGTGTGGGAATGAAACTTGGGATCTGCTGCAGTCAAGTTTTATTTTGCTGTTGAAATTCTCACCTCTCTGAAATCACTACAGAAAAATGTTTTTATTTATGATGTTTTATTTATTTTCTATTTCTATGACACGTACTTCAGAAATGTAAGAACCCTCCTTTGTTTTTCTCTGTGTATCCAGCTTGTTCCCAAGAAACGGTGTGACTGCGCATTTGTTCGAGGTGGAGGCGTGAGGGAAGTGTTGGCTCCCAGTGCCTGCCCTCAGTTAAACACGTGGGAGCTCTGGCTTTCTGTGTGTGGCTGTGCAGATACCAAAGTAAAACAGTTTCGTATAGAGGTCTTCAGGGCAGTGCTTTCTCCTGCTGAGATGCTGGAATGGAAATGCTTGCTGGCTGTTTTCCTTTGAGGCTGGTGCTCTGTCCTTGCACAGCACAGCTTCCTAACAGCTGACTTCCAGTGAAACTCTGAAATGTTGAGCAGCTGAAAACCCATGATGTGCCTCTCACTGTAGGGACTGTTGGCCACTGGACAGAATTACTGATCCTTAATTACAGTGTTTGTACAGACAATGATCGGCCTGGAGCCATAATCAGATATAAAAAGGCTCTGAAACAAATCTATAGGCCAAGTTCTATATTTATGTAAAGCCCTGACAATTGGGAAGGCATGCCAACACAAGTTATTAATGCCAACATATTTTTATCATGTAAGTGTGACTGTGCAGTTAGTGGTGATCAGCATTTCTGAATATGGCATTGCAGCCACACACACAGCTTATTTCAGCCAGTTGGTTGCATTTGAGAGCGAATTTCATACTGACAGTTCTGTAGTGAAAGGAACTTACTATACTTGAGGAGACCAAGAAAGAAGCAGTTTTTCTCAGATTTTTTTTTTTTTTGGGAACAACTGCACTGATTTGGAGACTGTAATTCCCTGAGGAAGCTATGTTCAGCTATAAATATACTCTGAGCTAGCTCAGTGGGTTTATCTGGACTGGGGCTAATTTATAGGTATTGCATTGGACTCTCCGAGGGGGCATATTTCTTATACTCTGTAGAGCAGTGATGGGTAATAAGGGAAAATCTGAGATACCTCTTCACAAAAATCTTAACAAAAATATACTTCTTCACAAAAAGCTTCCTCCATCACTATTCTGAATGTGAACTTCCCAGCTGTCTCGGAGTGAACAGCTAGGGGACAACTGGCATCTTGAGGCAGAATTTGTCTGCAGGGAAAGCAGAAAATGAAATAAGAGCTGTGCTTCATTGTCACTGTAGGTGTCTGGTGCTAAATAATAAATCTTTTTAGAAGTTAAACCTAAATAAAGCTGCCCACGATTGCAATCCCCACTGCCTGTGCTGTTGGGTAGCAGGAGGAGAGACCTGGTCGTGGTAAATGTGCTTTTAGCTGGAGCCAGGCATCTGCCCCACCTGCAGGTAAGTTTCCTGCATCAGAAGAGAGCAGGGCAGTGAGGCAAATTGTGGAATTGGGATGTGTAGATATCAGTCTGAATAAAGAAAGTCAAAAATATTACAGTGAGTGAGGTTCTGGAAGGAAACAAGTTAAATGTACTTCATGATGCCTCTTAGAGAGTATTTCCACAGAGAACTGCTGGCACGGAATGTTCTCTCCCATGTTTCTCCCCTCATTTTAAAGGCAATAGGAGAAGACTGTTAAATTTACCTGTTTAAAAAGCCTGATGAGGAGATCAGTATTGTCACTGTTCTTCTGAGGTCCCTGCATGACCTTGAGGAAACTGATATGTGACTACCCAAAGCACAAGATGAGGCAATTTGGAAAGCGTTGCTACAACGGAGAGTGCCATCTATGGAGCAGTAGGCCTAGGCTTGCTCATGTTTACCAAGAAAGAATGTAGGTACTTTTCCACCCATCATAGATGCATCACAGGGAATGTGACAGCCAAAGAGATGAATGAAACCAAAGTAATTTTCACTAGGCCTAGAAATACCATGTTGAATAGTGGCTGGTTCGCCCTTGGGAAGTGTCCGTGTATGAGTCTCAAACACTTGGACAAATGCTATCGGTAGGCAGCAGCTCCAGAGAGAGGCTGTGCTCTCAGAGTTTGGTCTCTCTCCTGTTGAAAAGTGACTGGGTGCAATACTTGCCACCAGAAGCAATGCAGAATGAGGCAGCTGACTTCCCTAAAGGCACCAGCTTTAGCCACAATTGGTAATGGCTGTTCTTCCAGGCTGGCAGAAGAGTATGTTCGGCCAGTTCATTGCCACAGTGGGTCTCAGTTCACCAGGAGCAGGTGGGTCGTGGTATAGGGCACATGAGAAGCTACAGATTTGTTGCTGCTGGACAAAAATAATCAAATATCTTAAAACAGATCAAGATCTGATGAAGTTCTCCTCTTATTCCAGCCAGGGAAGCTTCTAGACAGTCCCTCCTCTTACATAAGCACATGCAGTTTAGGGGAAAGGCTGGTTGTTCAGAACTTGAGCTCTCCAAGAGGGTGGTGACAGGCCCCTTACCTTGGAGCATTGCTAAACATGATGCAATCTATAAGCACCTAGCCTGAGCTGTGCATACGCCTGTGTGAAAGGGTTGTATCGGATCAGGGCGGGCAAAGGGATAAGGAAATGAGATACCAGGATCTGAGCCTGACCTGACTGCAGTGCTGGATCTGGCAGGATGGAGAAAATGTCACAGGCAGACAAAACACACAAACAGGGTAGAAATGATTGAAAAAGAGAGCTTGCAGGGTTTAACAGGAGGTTTAGAGAACAGAAAATGACCATGGAGAAAAGAGGAGGACTGCAACAGCAGCAAATAGTCTCAGAAGCTGTTGTTGCTCAGCCTCAACTTCTCCTGCAGTGTTCAACAGAGAGCAACCAGAATATTTTTGCTCTGGTTGGGAGGCATTTGGGGGTTGTTGGTGCTTTTTTGAAGTGTGCATCTTTAAATCACATGCAGTATGCTTGATTAATAGTCAAGGAAAAGAAAGAAATCAGTATTTTTCAGCAGCTCCCTAGAAAATGTTTCCTTACAAAGGGCATCTCCTAGGCTATTCTCTGTTTCATACCTCGAAACGACTGCAAACTATATGTATATTTTCTTATCCCAGTTTATGATCCCCTGGAGCATGATAATGGGTACACAACATTAATCTGATTTGTTTAAAAATATTAATCCAATTTTTTGTTTAACGGTACAAATCTGGGCACAACTGATAACAAAAACTTACGGCATCTTATCTCTTTAAGGAGATAGCTAAATGCAATGCCATTCATCACAGTGATAAGTAGTTCCCCAGGCACAAATACGCCAGGCACAAATACGCACATATCGCAGGCTGTGCGTGATGTCGACCAGATACAGCTCTGCTTTCTGTCTGCCCTGCGTGGCGCTATCGGCAAAGAGCTGTGAGCAAGGGCAAAACAATACTCTTGGCAAATCCTTCACAAGTGTTGGGGTTTGCTCTCCTATGAACTTCTCTGGCAAATTGTAAACAAAACCTAGGAATCCGTTTTAGCAAGAGAGTAGACTGCAAATAAGGTTTCAGTCTTGCAATCAGCCCAGCGTTTTGTTTGAAATTGGATTTCTTGTCTTCCAGTCAGGCTAAAGCTGATGTCTGGGCAACAGCAGCCCCAAGGTTTGCTGCTTTGAGAAGAACCCTGCAGAGCAGAGGTCACCTGCAGCAGTCCAGGGGGTGGGGGGTGATGCAGTGCTTGTGCTGTCTCATGATCCTACAGCAAGACATTGTCTTTGTGACCCAGTGCTGGCTCCAGATTCTGTAACAACTTTAAGGGTCCTACTATGAATGTATGTTATCAGGCAAATGTGGAAATACTTAAAAAATCATACTCAAAATCTTTTAAATGACAGCATTTTCTTTTTTTCTTTTATCCCCGAGTTTATCTAAGCATTCTTTTAACCAGGTTTATCAGCTCTGATACGTCAAAACTTGTTCTTGTGATTAGCATGCAACTTTAAGGTTCAAATATTCTATTTGCATCTCCAGTTCAAAATCCTTTATGCTCTAGCTCCCCATCACAAGAGGTAGTTGATAGCACATCTGTTTCATGTCTTGTCTATCAAAAGTAATTTGATTTAGAAATCCTCTGGAGCTGTGTATAGACGAGAAGCTGCTCGAAGGAAAATTTGTTCTCGGCTTGGCTTTTAGATATTTTTGTTTCAGCTTCTTGCAAAACTTGCACTTTCAATTTATGATTACTGAAGCAAAAGAATCATGTATTTTTTTTCCCCCTTGGTGTTCTGGGGAAGTCTAACTAGGGAAGGCAAGGCACAGAGGGCATAAAGTTCATATAGGAAAGCTGACTGAGGGACAGGCTTGAGCCATTCAAAGAGTCTGGGCTGAGTTCCTATTTATGCCAAAGGTTTTTGGATTATTTGTTAGTCTCTGAGGCTGAGGCAAAACCTGGCAAGGCAGTGGAACGTGGTGGGTGGGTAACCAAGTCCTACACAATATGGAAAATGCTCACGCCCCAGATACTACTTCTGGGACCAGTTTCTGTAAGAATTAGGCAGAAGAGAAGGGCAGAGCAGAGTGAGCTTGTTTGTTTAGACACACAATGTTTGCCTTTATTTCTTTCTATCTTTTCTAAGGGCTGTGACGGCACTTCCTTCCTAGTTCATTTGTGTGGCTGCCTGAAAGGGATATGTCTAAATAGGGGTCAGAGCGACTGCAGGGCAGTTTGCTTGTTTGTTAAACAATATGGGAAGAAAACAGAGGCCATGAAGAATACTTCCCTCCCCTCTGTGCCCCAGGGAACATTCTTTATAAAATTTGGCAGCAACTCTTTCATCGCAAACCAGCAAACCACTACATGGAGTGGCTGGCCCTGGAAACTGTTTTAGTCATTTAACAGGATAGGAAGAGGAGGCAAAGGAAAGAAGCTTTAAAAAAAAAAAGAAAAGAAAAATTGTATAAAGACTTAGAGAAAATCTCTACGTCCGTAAGACAGAATGTTTCAGCAGTAAAAAGTCTGTGGCAGTTTTCAAGGAATCAGAAACAAAGAGTATGATAAGCTTGACTTGTTACATGGTGCATTATGAAAAAAGAGCATAGTAAATATCGTGTCATGACCCAGATTGTGCTGCTGATCAATTTAAACAAATGTTCTCTCTGACAGTGACCATTGCAAGGCTGTTTGGACACCAGGACAAGAAACTTCCTGCAGAGTCTTGTGAAAAATACATCCAGAAGTAGGTCCAAGTGCCTAGTGCAGAAACTAAAAATAACAGGAGCTTTAGTACATATATTTTTCTCCAAGCTCTGCAAAAAACTAACAGTGAATTCCAAATGTAGATTTTCAAATTATGAAATTCCAAATTACGAAAAAAATTACTTTTATAATACAGCTGATGGTGCCAGGAAACAGCTTGTTTTGCCTTCTTTCCTCAGACAGCTTGGTGAGATTTTGAATCAGTGTCTCTAGCCTCTTTTCTAGCAGTAAACTGGTTCTATGCAAGATTAAAACTACAGATACTTAGAGTTTCCCAGGGTCTGCTAGTTGCTTAGGTTTTTATCAAATACATGCCAGATAGTGTGTTAGTGTATTAGCCATGACTGGCCTGCTTAAACCTCTGTGCTCCTCAGCAGCAGGGCCTCTGAACTCTCTCGCTGCCCTTGACATGTCATTCATTCCCGCATTGATCTTGCCAGTGGGATGCTTGGGACACAGGTGCCCCTCCTTCCCCACTCCCATATGTCTGTTGAACTGAACCTAATTCAGCAGCTACTCTGCCTGCTCTTGTTTACAACTAACGTGACAAGGTGAGTGCTTTACCTAGAAGGTTATATGCTAATTTTATACATAATCATTTATTCCTGTCTTGGGTTGGAAAGGTGAAGAAAGCAAATGTGAATGTAATTTCTTTTAGACTGTGGTTCAGACGTTAGCTAGAAAGTCTTGACTCTTCTACTTGCTCAAGGTCATTCTTAATAGGATTGCAATTCAAGGTGTTTTCAGAAGTCTCCAAAGCCCAGTAAGGGAGCTTGCAGACCAAGCGCTGTGTAGTGTTAGTGCTGCTGTGGGTACCACTACAGTTCTGGGATTCATAAGCAGTTGTGACCCCATCTAAATGCTTCTACTTTAGTGAATACTTGCCCTGCATCATTAGGAGTATTTGTTTCTATGCTACATCCCCCTGTACTTGGCACTGGGGAAGTTGCATCTCAAATCCTGTGTTCAGTTCTGGGCCCCTCACTGCAGGAAAGGCATTGAGGTGCTGGAGTGAGTCCAGAGAAGGGCAGTGGAGCTGGGGAAGGGTCTGGAGCACAAGTCTTCTGAGGAGTGGTGAGGGAGCTGTGGTGGTTTAGCCTGGACAGAAGGAGGCTCAGAAGTGACTTTATTGCTCTCTGCAACTGCCTGAAAGGAGGCTGTAGTGAGGTGAGGGTCAGTCTTTTCTCCTAGGGAAAAAGTGACAGGAAGAGAGGAAATGCTCTCAAGTTGCTCCAGGGGAGGATTGGATTGGATATTAGGAAAAATCTCTTTGTGGAAAGGGTTGTCAAGCATTGGAACAGGCTGGCCAAGGAAGTGGTGGAGCCACCATCCCCAGAGTTTTTTAAAAGATGTGTAGTTGGGGCACTTGAGGCACACTGTTCAATGGAGGCTTGGCAGTGCTGGATTAATGGTTGGACTCAATCATCTTAGAGGTCTTTTCCCTGCAAATAGATTCTGTGTTTCTATGCATACTTTGAATTGATGAGGAGCTTAGCACAGAGATGGGATGCCCTTAGGGGAAGAGAATTACTATCAGTTCTCACCATGGAAGACATGAAGCCCCCTCATCTGCTTTTCCCCTCACTGGGAGGTAGATGCTTCACTCTTGCTGAGGATTACAGGCACCACCAGCGTTTTTCAGTTTCAGTAATTTGTATGTACTTCTCCCAGTGTTAGATAATGGAATAAAAGCACCTAAGTAGAAGGAGGGCAGGTGCCATTCTCCAGACACGTTATCTTAATGAATCTTCCTCTCCTTTTAAGAAGGTCTAGAAGGCTTTCAAAACTGCTTTTCCATGTAACTAAAATAAGTTTTGATTGCTATCTGATGAATGAAATTTTTCATAGACAGTAAAGTTTTTTACCATTTGCTTCCTTTTACTTAAGAACTGATTTTAATGTAGTTCTAGCTTTGTAGGCATATCAGTGAGGTGTGATATTCAAAATCAATTTATATTATTGCTTGTATTATTTTTACTTTTTTACTTGTTTTATGCTTTGGAAGCCCTAGTTGATAAATTATGTAGGTGACAAAAGCTTCAACAAGAAGTGAAAACGCCCATGTGCATTCTTCAGACATTCTGTTGAGAGAGAGACATGAAAAGGGTACAGACTGCTAGAGATTATATGATTGAGTTAAAACAAGTATTTTAGTATCTTTGCATTCCTTTTCGTATGTTTAAATGGACTATCTAAATGCACTCTACTGTACAACCGCCCCCAGAGATTTGGGTGAAAAAGTGGCCTATTAACAACCTCACTAACCATACTGTCAGTGTTTCTATGAAGTTGAATTACAGCCTAGCTGAAGATTATGTGTTTAACCAGCTCATAACAGTGCCTTGACTGAAATTTATTTTCTTTTAGCTGTTTTTGCAGAAAAGGCAAATACTTACCAGATGACCTGCTTGTTTTGAATAGACCTGTCAGGCTGCTGTCACTAAACATGTTGGAAGTGTTTGGCCAAAACTTTAGAACCGTTCCTCTATTACACACACCTTGCACACCATATTAGCCTGGGCTGTGTTATGAATATAATCTACTTCTGCCCCTAGCTGGCTTATTTTAAAAATGACAGTTCTCTGAAGTGACACAAGTGTTTGAATTGATGCCACCCTTTATTGAAATTCCCATTTCATTTGCTAAAAATCTTCCTAGGTCTCTAATAAATGAAGGTATAAGCCCCCTCAAATCAGAGCCATCTCCGCTACTATCACCCTGTCTACCAGCTTATAACATGCTTATGTCATCATATAATGGAATAAGCTGTTTTAATTTTCTTTTCCTGGAAAGGATATGTAACTGCACGGGCCCTTCTAACATTCTACCTTTTGAATATTTGAATAGCAATATTCTCTCATTCACTGAGAATTCTGTTCCTAAGGGGCTTTTACATTTTTTGTGTTACAAAGCCTTAAGGAATTCTTGTGTGGGTTAAGAGCAACTCTGATATTGAGACCCACCACATCACCCTTTTATTACTTGAGCTGACGAAGTGACTAGCAGAACACTGGTACCTGGAAAAGCATGCACAACACACTTGCTGTAGGTCTTTTTCTTCCTGTAGTAAGGAAACCCCCTCCCCCCAAGCCTATGGAAGAACGGATTTGATTCCCTCTATGATGGGGGAATCATGTTTGCCATTTGTAGATCTTTCTGGGTTTTGAGTAAAACTTAGAAAAGCAAAGAGGTATCCCAGTTGTGTGGTAACCTCCCCATACTGATCTTCATGCTCTTGGCCCATAGTGGGAAGGCAATGCATCTTCTAATTTAGGTGAAATTCCACTTCAATAAAATGTAAGCAAACTGCACTCCACAACCTCCAGCGTAATTCTTAGAGAAAGACTTGCCCACTAGCAACTTCAGAAATAATTGAGGCATTTTATTTTTGACACTAGATTGTTTCTCGCTCAGCAAGGCAGTGCTACCTGACACTTCTTAAAGGTCAAAGCTGGTAGCCTGTAAGTCCTGTAATCATAGCAAATAATGAAGAGAGGATCTTTGTTACATCTTTGTGATGCTTTACGGAAACTAGGAAGCAATGATTCCAGGGTTTGAGCACAAGCAGTTTTAAATTACTTATGCTCTTGATGCTTCTCAGGGAGAGATTGTGTCACAGTCTCAAAGACCTCTTGCTGTGTGGAAAATGCCTTTTCCTTTCCTTCTGCCTCACATTTTCCATTAACGAATTTTTATCCCAACTTGTACACCCACTCAGCTAGTTTGAACTCTTCTTCTGTGTTTTTATGACCTTCCAGTGCTAGCAGACATTTACTACATCCCTCTTGTCTAGTGGCCAGACTGTGTCTTGAACCCCTCTCTATAAATGTGCCCCTTCACCGCCTTAATCTCTTTCGATGGAATTTTTTCTTCTTTGAATTCTTTCCCATGCTACACTGCATTTTACTGTCTCTGGATTCAGCTTGCAAGTTCATTTCTTGCAAGCGCTCTGGACATCTCAGAATATACAGGAGAACACAGTAGGATGGTGCACAGGAGAGGAGAAATTTAGCAAGTCTCAAGAACTTGGGAGAGTGCTCAATGCAAAAGGAACATGGGTGCAAGCATTGTGTATTAGCATCAGATCTTCACCTTAATCTCTGGTGCTAGGAATGAATAATTTTAGAAGTTGGTACCTTTCCTTGCGAGAGAAAAAAAATAGTTCTGGGTTGACAGATGAGAAATAGATGAAAGTAACTTTTCAGAGATGCAGTCAAGGGCTGTATTGAGAAGTTATGGTATAACAGAGATGAAGAAATTAGCATTTTAAAATACATTGTTCTGTTAAAACAGTATCATGTTTTCATTCCTTATGATTGTAGGACACTGCTTCCAGCACTTAGCAGATTCGTGTATAACAGTTAATTTTCATATGCCTCAAGTGAAAATATCCACCATTTATAATGTAGTCCAAGTCATGGATACTGTTTTCATATTAACTTTCTCCTGGCACAGCCTGCTGCAGATAGGTCCTGCTCTTTTCAAGGTCTTGTACCAGACTGCAGAGATGCTGCTTTGCATCACCTCAGTCTCCCTTTCCCTGACTGTCCGTGTGTGTTAGTGACATCTCTGGCCTTTAAGGTGAAGGCTACTGATTATTTACAGCTTCATAAATATCTAATTGTGGAGTGCATTGCTTTGTCAGAAAGAAGTACTGAAATTCAGCACTACCAAAGCAGAGAGCAGACCAGACCTGCGTTACACCAGGGATGAGATGTACAGTTATTCACGCCAGCACCAGGACAGAATGAAACAGGGGCCCAGCCTGCACTTCCTTGGTAGCAACTGCTGCTTAAAGCAGGAGAGCGTCCCAAGAGCAGCCAGTGCTGCCCTGAGTGACAGCTGACAAGAAACACAGACATGGAAAATTGAATTCTGTTGTTCTGCTACAACATGGTCATCTGCAAATGGAGGTATCGAGAACACAAACATTCAGGAGGCTGAGGCTACTTAGAAGATTCAAAATTAACTCATGTTTTAGAAGTGTTTAGGAAAACGCTAATTTGAAAGTAACCTAAATGCAGTGTTAGTCCTTAAGGTGCCAGAAGAATGTCATGAATTAGTGTGCTTAAAAATCCAAACAAAACCATCATTACAGAAAAACATTAGCTCTAACTCCGCTTGTTCCAAGGGCCCAAAACTGTGAACAAACCAGTTTGGGTTTTTTTTTTTTTTCAATGTTCAGTTGTTTTAGTATTGACTTGGGAAGAAAAAAGGTTCTGTAACAGCCAAACAAATGACAGTCCCTTATCAGAAAGGTTCTCTAAAACTCTTTGGTGTGTGAGAACTAACACCATGGCAACAAGAGGTTTGCTTTTGCCAGACTGAAGCAGCATCCCTCAGTGCTCCCTGGGGAATGAAGTGGGAATTGATAGCAATCAGGACTTTGGGATGCTCAGGCAGAGAAAAAAATAGGATGATGTTGGTAACTGAAAGGCAGCAGGCCTTCTCACAGCTGCTATGTCAGACAAGCCTCACAAATCAAACCCCTCCTTCAGATGCCCAAATTATATTTCTGTTGGCTAAGACTTTAAAAACTTTAAAAAGTTGCTTGAATTAACAGCTGTCTTTGGCTTGGTTTTTCACCTTAGTCAGTTGTTTGTATATCCTCCTGGCCTCCTCTCTGGCTTCATTTCACTGCTGCGTGTGCTTTAACTTTCTCCAATTACTTTTACACTTGCATTTTTTGAAGCAAACCTCTGACTCCACAACTCATCGTGCCCTCATTCTCTCTTTAGAAAATACAAAAGCAATGGATTATTTTCCAGCACTGCATACTGCTGCTTTCCAGCCTGTTAAATTCAAGCATACCATTCTACAAGACAGCAGCAAACCAGAGGTTTCTTCTCACTATTATAAAAGTATGAAGCAATTGACTAGGGAATGTTTCTGTCCAGCTATCTGTCATTGTGATGTCCTGTCTTCCAAAAACTTTGAAGTTGCTTTGGAACCTGCCTTTAGCAATACTGAAAATATCAGTCTGGGAGAGGGCAGGGGCGGCTCTGCTGTTGGCTGTAGTATGTAAAGAACCAGAGGTAAGGAAAACACCTCCCCTTCTGGGTATGAAAGTGGGAGGAAGAATGTGGAATAAAATAAAACTCATTATGAATATCCAATTTTAAACATTTAATAGTGCACTTATTGAGTATATTCTGTACAGACATCTATAGCAAGTTAAACATTTTCCTTTCTCTTGCGTAGATCATACCCATGTAAAGCACATTTACAATAGAAAACATACTTGAGGTACAAAAACCCAAAAAGAATATCTGAGGTATAAATACAGGTATATTTTAAATAATCTTTATCATGCTTAATCTATGTTTGACAGTACACTGTGGGCAAGTATACATGTTTACAATAGAATGGTATGTACAACATATAATTTTACAAATCCAAAAGTGTTTGATGTAGAAGAATATACAAGATTTTCCTACTCATGAGGAACATTGTTACTGGAAGTACTACATTATTTGCCATTATAAAAAAAAATCTTCATCAAAAAGCTTAAAATAATACTGACAATGGTAAAAAAGTCTCAGTCAAGATTCCATCTTGCAACTCATTCATACCCTAGCCACAAAATACATTTATCACTTAATACTGCACCTTGAAAGCAAATCTTTACCTTTACAGTAAAACCTACAGAAAGACATCTTTCCAGAGGACCTCAGGACTTCCTACAGATCATACAAGTTGATTCTCAAGAAGGGGGAAATATCCCAAGGGGTTTAAAACACAACAAATCCAAAGACAAAACTGCACCCTCCTTTCTGGCCCCTTATATAACCCTCCAAACTGCTCACATGCAGGCTCTGTTCGTGTTAACATGCAGCTTTTAGGAAAACAGGCAAAGGAGGGAGAGGAAGGGAAAGAACTTGTGTGACTCTCCCTAGCCAAGTCACCCCAGCTGCTTCTGCAGGAGTCCTGCCACCTCCTGGCCCCACAACTCCAGTGTTGACTTTTTTCCTCTTGAGCCATTAGAATACAATAAAATACATAAAAGCTCATTAAAACACCTGTAGATAACGCAGGTAGGAGTAAAAGCAACAGACATTTTGGGGTTTTTTTATAAACTGATGTTATTGGCTCTCCTCACCATTGCAGACATTTCACTTCTAAGCTGCTACATTGCTCAAAAGTATATTTACTTAAATTTGCTATAGAACTGGTCATCACTCCTAAAAGATCATCTGGATAAGGAATGGACAGTAGCTGAAGCAAGCCTCTTGTAACATCTGCTTAGGGTTTTCAACAAGTTTTAGAGCTGAGGAAAAGGCAGAACTAGCACATTCAAAGGATGGCTACTCCTGGTCCACAGGGGAGTCCCATTCTAGGTTGAACTGTATCCAGCATACTAAAATCCATTCTGGCTGCCTATCAGTGTACCAGACACATTTCAAGTTCGACTTCTTCTATCCTTTCAACCATTAACACACTCATTCACACTTTAATCTCTGTGCAAACCTTTCTCTGCTTATCTCAGTGAGAACACATTGAAGAGTACCAACTATTCCAGTGGATACACCAGTCCCTCAATGCACTACAAATAAAATGACATGAGTATGTACATAAAGCTAAGTATTTCACATGGGAATGATGAGCCTTCACCATATTTCATAATATATTTTGCATTTAAAGAAATTTGCTTCTCAGAAGCAATTCAAACCATCTAATAGTAAATTTTTTTTAAAAAATTTTTATTTTTTGCACAGTTCTCCTATGTATTCCAGTCGAGGCCTACACTATAGACCTTGCACAGACAGGAAGCAGCTTTAAAGTGTATGGTATGGCCACAGTCCTATAGTAATGCTCACAGTCAAGTTCTCACGCTGTCATCCCTTCATGACACGACTTGCAGATGGAACACAGGTCTGGTCTGCAGCGTGTAGGTCTCAGTTTTGGGTAATGTCTACGTTGCTGAGGCATGGAGCGTATGGCTCTTCCTCTTCAGTAGTCACCTGGATTTTACCTCCTTGCTCTCAGGACTCTGCTGACTGAAAGAGTCTCGTATCTTAACAACTTCTGATGCACACAAGTGTCCGAAAGACTTGGTGTACCAGTCTGGCATGTGGCCCCTGTTGCGTGCAGGAAAAAGTAATGATAAGGAAGATATCAGTGACTTTATGTATTTTCTTAGTCACAATCAAACATATATCCATCTGGTTAAATACCTGACTAGGAAATCTCCTTAGTACTGCTTACTGCGCAGCTCAACCTTACTAATATATAGATTTGCTCAAAAACAAGTCTGCCACAGTAAGGAAAAGTTATGGAAAGTTTTGCGACAACCTGGTCCTCTTTACTAGCTTAATATTAAAATTAACATGGCCTTGCATCCAAATATGACTGCCAGAGGAAGGGGTGGGGTTGTATACCAATAGTGATGGTGGAGCACATACTGGAGGCTTCTAATGCAACAAACTATACCTGCTGCCAGATGTGCACTGAAGCCAACTTTCTGTGACATCTCAGAGACCTGTGTGGTTGTCTTTGAGAAGGATGTACTACTGGCCAAGCTAAAGTCTGTTGAACTGTCTAAGTTTTCCACTGACCACACTGAAACTATACAAGTTACCATCTCCAAAGGACGAAGTGGGATTTCCTACCTTAAGTCAATTCTGCACATGTAGGTAAGTTTCGACTTTCCTGACCCGCAGGGCTCAATCAGATACCTTGACAGGAGCACATTGACTCTAACACCTGCCACGGGAGCCCGGTCGTGGTCCACTGAGGTTGCCAGAAGCACACAAGCTCCTTTGGGGAAGTTTGTCCGCCAGGTTCTAAGAAAAAAGAAGAAAACCAAAAACCTTTTATTTGACAAACAGTAATTCAAACATCTAATAAGAATTCAAATCAGGCACAAACAGGTATTTACCAATGTAGCTGACATTATAAAGAAATAGGCAAGGCTGCCATAGGTGTAGGATATAAACATCATTGCATGTTTCAAAGTCTCACCTTAAGACCACGAAGTCCCTGGCTGGGTGAGGTGCCATGCTGTTCTGGACATACTGGTATATATCTGTCTGGCTATCCAAAGGCTCAATTACTTTTGACTCTATAAGATCTTCATCCCAAAGATGCTGCTCTTTAAGTAAACGATTTAAAACATCCTCTGGTGTAGCTGAGATTTCAATGGTAGTTTTCCATAATCGGAGTGGCGGACCTTCACACACCTGGGGAAAATTAGCAGAGTCCTTAGTTTTCCTCTTCCTTACACTTTATGTTTCAAGTTTATTTTTTAAAAATCTTGTTGAAACACTTCTCCATCTGCTAGTTCTGAGCTGTACAAGATTAGAGATGAGAAACTTCCTACTGCCTGCATAGTGACTCAGCTTGTTAAGGCTTTGCATGTGTGAGTGAAGGCGTGTAAATTCAATACAGTGAACATTCCTGGGCTGGATAGACAGAAGAACACAAATCAGTGCATGTTAGCAAACTCCTGCTGGAAGACATAGTGTTTTTATATGACGTGCAACTGCATCAAAAGATTAAGATTTTTTTTCCCAATATGTATCTGCAAACTAAAGATGTGTATTCAACCTTCTGCAATACCCTATGTCTCAAGTGAGCTAAAACCCAGAGCTGTGGTGTGAGTGACAGGGTGCATACCTTCTTGTACGCCAGCTCTGCTTGCTCTGATGTGGAGCAGCTGACCCAGCCTTTAAACTTCTCCTTCATCTCCTTAAGCAAGTCATCCACGCAGTCCTGGAGGTAGCAGTGGTAGTCGGAGGGCTCAGTGTTGCTGCTGCTGCCCCGGAGCTCCTCCAGGCTGAGGGGACGCAGGTCCTGCTCCGTGTATGAGTTCCGACCCCTGCTCATTTCTTCAGGTATCTGAGGGGTGACAAGGGTGAAATCATCCTCTTGCAGCTCTCTCCCCAGATCACTGTGTTAGTCTGGCAGCCCAATAGCCACAGGGAGCTGTGTATGTTAGTTTTGTAAGTGATGGGATGTGTATGTGTCAGGTTAAGTGCTCAATATGAAGAAATGCCAAAATTAAGTTTGTTACTTTTTTATTTTGAGTTACTATTGAACTCAAAATAGTCTCTCTTTTATGGGGTGTCTTATTTTATTCTGTGGCGTATCTCCCCCTTTACTACATAACTAGATTCATTCCCACAGCACAGTTTATCCTGCAAACTGAAGGAAGAAGGGAACAGTTTGTCAGCTGCAAGAAAAGAGCATGTCTTCAGTTGAGGGCTCTGAAAAGATTTGATGACAGTGAGGAAAACCAGGACTCGACTTGTCTGGTTCTCCATCACAGGCCCTAGAGGGAGCATGCTTTAGTTCCTACAGACCCTTCAACCTATGGTTTGACAGTGTTACATTCCAGGATGCTTTTGTGGCCTGTCTTGCTAACTCTTGGGAATTTAAGTATAAAATGAGCACTGAAATTCCTGGAAATAGCTTCTTGCTTTGTAATTAGAGCTGAGGTTCACAGACTCTCATGGCTGCACAATAAAATCTTGAAAACTTATTTCAAATGCAGCTTGGCTGCAACAAAAATGTGCCAAACCCCACAACTACCTCCTAACTTTAGAGCACCAGTGCCAACAGAACAACTTTCTTCTCTTCCGGCACCACTTCTAATTAATGTATGCACACAGATCAGGATGCAAAGTTTTTTAAAAAGCTACTTATCATGTGTTAAACTCCATTAAAATAGAAACATGGAATGGAAGCTTTCCCTTATACAGATCTAAGACATGTTGGTCAATATTCCACCCATCAGTTTTGTAAACAGGTGTTTTACCTGGAAGAGTTTCTTGCATTCAGCAATCATATGAGCTAGCCCTTGCGTTGCAGCCAGATTTTCATTTAGGTCCTTTTGATCGGGTTTTCCCAGGCTTGGTTTTCTTTGCATCACCCTTCACAGAGGAAAAAAGCACACACATACACAAACTCAGTTATTTGTTGCAAAGCAAGAGACATGTTTGGGAAGAAAACAGTAGGATTCCCAAATCTGCTGGTGATTTAGAGCAGTGCTGCCTGGTACCAAATACTGGCATGGTGTTACCAACTTCTCTTGGTACTCTTTCTAAGCCTTTTCTTTGGAATCCCCTCCCTCCACCCTCATTTTTTTTCCTTCTTATGAGCTTGTTTAGATTTTAACAAATCTCCAAAAAAAGGTAGGATCCCATAACTGTTCTACAGTCGGTGCTCTCTGAGGTGTCTGAGGTGATCACAGCTGGCAGGATCAATCCTAAACCATGCCTGTTGCACCTCCTGCCAGCTGTGCTACGGGACCTGCAGCAGTGAGCCCTGCTCCCAGAAACGTACCTTGGGGAAGAATTCTCTCTTTTGAGAGTGTTCAGGTGGAAGAGGGAAGGTGCTAAGCAGACAGCCAGGTTTGTTGGTGTCATCTGGTTTTCCTTCACTGCAGCTGTGACATCACTCAGGAAATAGAGAAGAATCTGGAGGACCTCCCTGTTCTCGTCAGGTAAAAGCATAATGGCAGCCTTGATAGCCTGGAGACGCTGATCCTTTGGCACATCTGCATAACATTAGTAATTCTCTCATCAGCCCATTGATTTTCCACACACACAGCATGAATACATCCCAAAGCAAACTCCAGCTTCAAATATTTGACTCGAGTTTGAAGTGATTTCCTTCAGGATGCATACCATTTGTAGGAAACATGAAGGAATTTTTTTTTACCCACTAGTTTAACTACCCTCAGCTATTTCCTGCCTCACAAGAAATGCAAGCAAGAAGCCGTGCCTAGGCCAGAGTTAATTTTAGATTTAGTTTCAACAGCTACATGCTCCCACAGATGCACTAAAAGGACAGAAGCCTGGAGTCAGGCAGGGAACAAGCAAACAGAGTCCAGCCAATTTAGAAGTTCTTCGGCTTGCAAGGAAATTTAAAAAATGAATGCATTTTAGAATAGGTAAATTAATTAAATAAATTAGCTAGCAAGCCTTTTCAACAGTGATGTCATAAAATATCAAGAAAGTGCTTTACCGAACACAGAGGGTTACTTAATTGAGCAGATCATTCAAAGTCATGCGGTGGAAAAAGAAAGTCAACGCTGTGAAGCCCCATACCATTAAACAGCTCCTTGGTTACGAACAACAAACAGCCATTGGAAAAATTTGATGTGTCTTTTATATAAGCTTTCCCCTCCAAACTTGAAAGGAACAGAAAATGAAATAACCCAGACAAGATCTGCTTCTTATACAGGGATTTCCAGTAAGCCACCTTGGAAGACAACATCAGAGTCTGTGTCCTGGAGCATTTATATCATTATTAGCAGCCCGCCAGCCTCACTGCATGTCTCATAATACGCATGGTGCTACCCAGATATTTAATTGGTATTTGCTCTGGGCTTCAGCAATTTTGTAAGGCTAGCAGGTGAGTTTAGAAAGCAGTTTTAAGCAAAAATCTACCGTTTTCCATGCTCTCCTCTCAATCAGCTCAAAGCACATTTAAGCCACGTGCATTCCAGTGTGCAGCCTGGTGCATAGCACCAAACCAAAGGGAAATTTTGCCATTTGCAGGCAAGCAAAATTTACAGCTGTTTTAAGGCTCTTTGCTTTACAGAGAGGTAATACTTCCCGACCACCTCTGGGAATTCCTCAGACCTACCGCCTGCAAAAGGAAAGAAACAGATACTCCTGCAATGCTCTGTCAAACTTTTTTTGGCTCTAAACCCACAGAGCTGCTGTTTAATATGCATGGAAGTGGAGAGTCTGATTGATTTTCTCCACAAACCTGCTTGGGAATCCAAACACACACAAAAAATTGCACGCACCAAAAAAATGGTCTGTATGATATTTTTAAACATCATCTCCACCTATGGAGCTCTGAAGGAAATTCCTGTAACCTTTTTGTCATTATTTCTTTTCAAAAGCATTAATAAACTCCATTTTTTATGTGATTTACTCTGAACACTTTTGTTTATGGTACTTATCTGTAAAGTAGCTACAAGTCAGTAACAGAAAAGCTTACCACTTAGAGGTTCTTTTCAAACAGTTGAGGTGAAGGACAGCAGAAAATGAATTATAAGAAAATGAAAAATTTTGGTAGCCTTGCCAATCCCCTCAAAAGCCTCAGACTCTGTTCATGTAGTGTTTCCTCTGCTCGTCTACTTAGCCACATTAGATATGGATTATTTTCAAACCATAATATCAAGTATGGTCAAAGAGGAGAGGAAAATTTAGAGCAAGTGATGGAGGATTTATATTTGTTCCTGAACTAGAGAGAAAGGCAAAATTAAAAGAACTTGTACTGTAAATTGGTACAAAGCTACAACAGAAAAAATCCATTCCTCATGAGGAAGCCTGAACTGTAACAGCTACTGGAGAAAGGCAAAGACCAACACAGGAAACACGTGTAGTGCCCAGAGCAGCAGTGTTACAAAGCTCCACCCTTGCTACACAAACGACCATTTGCTATCTGCTGCAGAAATCTCACTACTTACATTGGTATATCTGTAAGAAGGTCTCGGAGAGTTTGTTGGTCATGAGAGGCTCAGGGAGATCACGGAAGAATTGCTTTAACATGTCTGCTACATCATAGGCAGACTGGCCTTCGTAGTTGACGCTGTCTGTGGAACTCTCATTCATTTGACGTAAAGCCTGAATTCTTGATTTGACTCCAGATTTCCTAAACAGTCCAACCTAAATATATGTATAAAAGTAAATACGTTTATAATGAATCCAGAAAATCTGAAAGGTAAGCATGCTCTTTAGCTTCTTTAAGTATGGGCTCTAATTTTGTGGAAAGCTTTCCAGGCATTAATTATCTATTTTGCCCTCTTTTGAGTCTACCTTTTTCAGTCTGACCCAGGAACAATAAAAACTAATGGAAAGCTGGGCTTTGGGTCGTGCATGCACGTGGAAGAAGAGTCTAGCAAAACGCACCTGATCCAGACAGTGGTTGCGGAGGTACCGCATGGCTTGCTGAATGCTCTGGGGAAGAGGCTGCCCCGTGCGCTGCACGTTCACTTGCAGTGGTACTCCAAAGACATTTCGGTCTTTATAATCTGGCACCTTTATTCTTTTCATAAATTTCGGTACTGCCCTATTTAAGCAAAGGGAATGACACATTAAATTAAACCTCTGTTCACTATTTACCTTCTGTATTTCAAGTAACTCAGAAAGTAAGTGAAAATAAGTGAAACACTTTTAGTAACATGAACAATAGTGACAGTATAAATTAGCTAATCCACTCAGGGCTGGAAAGGGTGACAGGAAAGAAAACAAGAGTTTCTCTAAGAGAAAGGCTTGACATTCGGGGCAGTATGCTGCCTCTAAGTATTAATGTGGTGTTACTCCATCAATATTAGGAGGACGAAAGCTACAGGGTAAAACTGCAGGGACCAGATTGAATTGCAAAAGAGTCAAAATAAATCTTGCGGTCAGTGACCCCTTATAACACTGCTTCTTTAGGTTTCAGGAAAGATAGGCATTTGAACAATGAGCTTTTGTATGTCAACTACTTGTTCTGCAAAGTCCTCAAACTGGGTCCACCACCCACCAGTGTGCAGAACAGCAGGAAACTGATGTAATACATTTGAGTTTGTCAGCTAAAAACTTCAGCTCTATAAACAACCCCTTTGAGGGACCCCCCTCCTTGTCAGCCAGTGACTTTTGTTACCCCCACCTCCCACTCCAGTTTCATTGAGAGGCCTTTCCATCTGCTTATGACTCCAAGGAAAAAGTTACTAAACACAAAAGAATGATTTACCCCTGTGTCCCCCAGAGTATTGGTTTCATAAAGGGGAAAAAAAAAGGCACTAAAATGTGAAAATATTGAGGTCATTTTCCTAAAGAGGGAGGAAAGCTCAAGTCCAGTGTAACAACTAATAGGACACAGTAGCACTGGAAACAGGGAGACATTTAACATTTCAATATACAGTACAGCTATACAAACAGTGCATTGGATTTACAGCTGACTAATCTGTTACATAGTAAAACAGAACCAATTTGTATTGCCATATAGTTAAGTTTAGGGCATTATTGATACATGTATGAATAATACTTGCTTTGTCAAAAAACATGCCAATGGAATGTGAAAAAACACATTGCGATCTCCACTGAGAATCTGAAGCATGCAGGGATAACCGGTCAATACTTATTTCTGTCTTTCAGAACAAACAACTTTCTGTATTTAGAAAGACTGACATAATAACAGCCTTTGAACAGGAGGTACTTTGATGCCCAAGCTAAATACTCTCTATGACTCCTGGGGAAGGGAGGAGGCTGGCCTGTGGTAGGGACAAGAAACATTTCATTCGCATCCATTGCATCCTGAAGGTTACACAGGCTGTACTGCAGATAGAATAATAAAAGAACTTTCTATTTCATTCTTCTGACAAAAAATATTCAACTGGGTTACAAACACCTGGCCACAGCAGAAATTGCTGCCTACAAAAAACTCCATGGTTCTCCCAACCTGTCTTCTTCTCTCCATCTCTTTTGCAAGCTAACTGATTTATAGTGCCTTAAAAAGGGAAAACAAAATTTTGGCTAGTGAGATACTAGAATTAAGAAAAAGTTACGTTATTTGATTACATAATTATGTAAAGGGAATAATGCAAATATTTAAGAATAACTGAAGAAAAGTTAAGATTGGCTGCAATTTGTGCCACTGCTTGCTAACTGCCTCAATAAACAAGTGGTCCTTCTTTTGCTGTAGATACTGAACATCTTCCTGTTCAGAAAGCTGGTCTGTACTTCATTGCTTTGGTTCCGTCACAAGTCCCCATAAACACATCTCTCAAGCCTAATAGGATTACACTTACGTAAAGGGTTAGTGATTTTAGTCCCGTCTTAGGAAACCACAAATCACTGTCAGCACAGGCTGGAGGAAGAAGTGCAAATATGGAAAAAGAGGGATTGGAGGGATGCATTGCATCTTTCCAAAGGTTTCTTGGGACAAGCACAGCTGTCATGCTTGCACAGTAGGGCCCTCTGTACACAGCACCGTGTCCTTACCAGCTGAAACCATGCTTGTTGGAAGGTGTGTACTTCTCCAGGAGAGCAGTCAGCTTCAGGAGAGAGTACTTCTGCAGCAGGTTCATCTGTGCCACAGACTGACAGTTGATCTGCAGTGATGCCGAGCTGAGGCTGGGCCGGTGGGAACTCTGGAAGCTGTGCCACCTTAGCTTGTGCCTGTGGAGAAGATGGGAGACAGAGGAACGGCAGGTTACTGAAATGTCTCTGCAAGACACGTGCAAGAATTACCACAAATGTACTGCTGAGATCCCTGCCCTTGGCGGCTGCATTCTTCTGAGATTTCACAGGCATCAGCCAGCAGCATCTCTGCCTCACCTGGTGTGATGCAGCATGTGCAGGTGCTTCAGATGGGAATGTGCACTCTGAGCTGACCCACAGCTCAGTGCCAGCTCCACAACCTTGCCCTATTAGATATCCTCCAAGGGCTCTAACACCCTTCTCCCGAAGTCCTTTCAGTATTGTGGCAGTGGGAATCAAAAAGCTCCATTAAGAAAAAATGGCATGAATTTTTAAGACACATCAAATAGGAACTCTGCACTTCTAAAAGGCGCATTAAGTCCATACAAGCAGCTGTAGATGACTAAATGATTTGCACCACTTTTAAAGGAATACTGGAAACAAAGCTAGGAAGAATTAAAATCCTTGCTCTACTCACAATACAAAATACAGTCATCCATCCCATGGTAAAACTCCCAGCAGAATCTGGAGGCCACTGGAACTCCTCCAGTCTCCCACTGTGCTACAGTGATCAAGAGAAAGTAAACAAGCCTTTCATCTTCCCCACAGATTTAGTGCACTAGCATGCTATTAGAAACAGCCTGCTACTGAAAAATGCAATTTTTTGAAATAGTCTAAAAGTCAAGGCTTTTACTACAGACTGACACAAACCAGAACATACTTATTCTTGATTCTCCTAGCCAACTTAAAAAGTGATTAATCCTACTTGATGGCCCTCCCCTCCCATGCACCATTTCAATGTGAAAAAATATTGTGCCCCAAACCTGCCTTAACATTGCTTTTTCAGTGACGACTCAGGCTGAACATACAAACACACAGCTATGAATTGTAGGAACCACAAAGTCTTGCACAAATACTTCCCTTGCTCATAACTGTTTTGGGAAGCAATGGAACAGCACATGTGTGCTTGAATGGCCACAGCTTCTAGTGCACCTTAACTAAGTGTGGTGCAGCTACTATAGAGCCGCTTGGGCTGGAGGGGACATCCCCAGGCCACCCCAGGTCCCAGCATTCATGATCTCACCTGCTGGGCCGCGTCAACGATGCACCAACCCCAGAGTCTCTCCTGTCCTGGATCCCTGTGGGCTCTTCCGTTTCATTCAGCGAATTCCCTGTACTGTCGAGGTCACTTGGTGTTCTTCGATCATTATCTACATCAAGGTGAATCTGCTTTGGAGAGGAAGGACATGGGGAGATGGAGTCGAGTGCTGAGTCAGAGTCCCCTTCATCTGAGAACTTCTCTGACCACTGGTTCACTATTCTCTGCATCCCTTTGACGTGGTATAGGATGTCATCTAGTTCTGGGAATATGTCTTCATTTTCGAGGTCGGCCAGGTCACTTGTACTGGAATACAGGATCGAACCTGGCACATTGTCGTAAATACTCAGGCGGCTGCTCACTGAACTGGAGGAGTTGCGCCTTTTTCCCATGCCTAGCTCTTTGGAGCTGTCGCCACTGTTCTCCCTCCGGAGGGTGAGGTGGCCGTGTCCATGGAAACTCCCTGTCCTCCAGTTCACAGAGGTGTTGCTTTCTGTTGGGGAGAAGTTGCCATTGGAGAGTGCTTTGGGGAAAGTGCCAGGCTTATGATCCTCTGGGATAAAAAACACAGTGTCTTCCGCAAAACTGCCCCGGTTCTTGAAGTTCTGCTCCATCACATCGCTGAATGTTGACTGATTGAAGGGGTCAAAGCCTTCCAGGTACATGCCCACCCTTTTATTGTAGGCACTGAGGCTGCGTGTTCGTGTGACAGGACTGGGTGTGCTGACAGCACTGCTCGTCTCAGACTGACTACTGCTGCTGCTGGTCTGGGTGGAATTGGAGACGCTCCTCTTTCGTACCATAGGGAAATTGATGTGATTGCCATTGAGGGTGGAAATCTCCACACAGTTAAGTTGTTTCAGTTTATCTTCATCCATGCCCTCCTGCAGGATTGGCCCACTAATAATCAGGCCAAGCTTTGAAGGAGCTTTGCTCTTGCCATGGTGAGAACTCTTGATTTTAAGACTCTCCATTCTCTTGAGCAGGCTCTTTGTTTTGGACTTGGCGTTCTTCTCGTTGGCTTTTGTGCTGAAGCTGAAGCTATTCAGTTCCCTGGGCGAGGGCAGGCTGCTGAATGAGTCATCGTTGGCTACAAAATTGCTCGATGAACAAACGCTCACTACTGAGTTTGTCCTGGTGGTAGACGCCTCACTCTGCAGGGTTGGTTGGTGGCTGCTGGTGCTGCTGATGCTCAGGATAGAAGCCACCTCCTGGCGTTCGCTGAGGTCTGTGAGCACGCTCTCCCGGCTTGCTGCGTTCGTAAGGTGAGGAGCTTCTGGGGAGGGGATATTCAAGTCCGGTTTTGGAGGGAAGACATCAAATTCTTCAAGCCTCGACCACCTCTTGCTGTCCCTCTGAAAAGTCCATTTGCCACTTATTGCACAAGGTTCATCTTCATCTGAATCTTCACTCTGCAAAGAAGAACCCTGAAAGTATTGCTTGCAAACTACTCAAATAGCAAAGGCGGCTGCATTTAAATACAATGTCCACTAAACTGCTTTAAGCATGGCCTTGTTCTCACTGAATTTAAAGTGAAAACAGTCTTTTACTTCAGGAAGATTAGTCCATAAAGCCTGTCACGGGAACAGATAACATGGTACAGGCAATATATTTTAACAGTTTTTAAATACAAAAGATATACCATTCATGAAAAGAAACAAACAATACAATCTACTTTAAATTGTTCTATTTAAAAAACCCCAGTATCCATAGACTTTTAATTAATTGGTCACAGTGGATAGCCCTCACATCAATGGAAATTCCAGGCATGCATAACATTTTAAACTGGAGTCAGTCAGGGGTTGGGGTCCCTCTGGACTCTCTCCAAGGCTACAGTTTGTTGATAGTGGCTATATGTTTATACTCCTCTTTGCAATTACGAGATGTTTCTCATACATTCTGAATTTTAGTGGCTTAATTCCTTACCCATTCGGGAACTCTGAACAGCCTCCTCACTGTGACTAATGAGACAGCAAAAGAAGCTCTTGCACTGCAAGAGTGTGATGGCTCCAGGCTCTTACCTGGTCCACTCTTCCTCCCACAGGCTAGCAGCTAACATTTTAAGAATGTTCTGTGAATTCTCTACTTCAGTCTAGCTTCAGGCAAACTTTAACACTCGTAGATAGTGAGCAGCAAGAGCTCACTGACAGTGTAGCACGTAAGTAAATTGTAAATAACATGTTTGATGTATGAGTAATGCTTAGAGTACAATTACACATACATCAATTATGCCTACAATCTGTTCATCTAAATACTGAAAGGGAATGATCCTGACATATTTGGCCTTCCAAATATATGGAAAGTTTCACACTGGAAAATAAAACCAGTGAAGATATTTTAATATGACACCATGAAACCACAAAATAATCTTTGGTGTTTAGAGTAAGACACACTAATTGCCACCCAGTTCCATGAATTTCACTTCCATTTGTTTAATTTGCTTTAATTTAAAAACAAACACATATGCATACCCCAAACTGTAACTATTTGTGTGCCAAGAACACAAACATTTATTCTCTGAAAAACAGGTAAATTATTCATATTTTAAGTAGTTTATGTATGCTTACTTCAGATCCTGATCACCTCCTAGTTTTCCTTTTTTCTTTTTTTTTTAAATAGGACATTTCAGCAACTCAGGAAAATAAGTGAAATACTGTATTTATTTCTTACGACCAAATACACAGGAGACACAGAGCAAGCATAATTTTCTTTGTTTCCCAGCTACTGCAAACTACTTTTGTCCATGACTCAGATGAAAACCCAAGAATTCTAGCTTGCTTATTTAAAGTTTTCAGGAGGAAAAAAGTCATCTGAAACTGCCAGTGGATAATAATGATGGTTTGGTGGTGAATAAGATTTGATTGGAAGAAAAAAAAGATCAGCAAAGTGATCTTAATTTGCAAAGAAGTCAGGGGAAACACAAAGAAACATGTTTCTGTCAGCACAATTTTTCCCCCTAGTGTTAAAAAGCTTTAATGGCTAAGTACTGAATTTATTGACATCAGTAACAAAAGGGAATAGGCTCCAAGTCCATCTGCCAGAACATGGTTGGTGAATGAAATTCAGGAAGGACTGAAACAAAAGATAAAGTCCAGACTCTGGAAGATCTGAAGTTTGGACCTGAAGTCAGGTCTGGTCTGACCTCTAATACCAACACTGATCATTCCAGTGTTAACAAGGTTCAGGAACAAGGATGAGAAATTTTCTGGTGGTCATAAATGGCAATCCAGCTGTCTACCCCTACTTTTAAGGAGTTCCTACATATGCTGCCTCAGAGCGTTATCTTCTGGAGCTTGGATGCTCTTTCCAACATACCTCAAACAGATAGGGAAAGAGGGGATTAATTCCTGGTAAACAACCTCAGAGCATTTGTATGCATTCTTGTTAAGGGTAGGGCAGCATTGTATTGCCTTAACTCAGCCATCTTTATCTGCAGTTGTCATATCCCAGGGGACGGTATCAATTACTGATCCCTCCTAGGACTCACACATAGTTTTAAGACAGCTATTGAGTGGTACCCTATTAGCAAGTCGGTACTACCTTACTGAAATTACAGTAGATGCTCTCTTATTTCTCACCCCGCTCCACAGGAATCCTGAAGATTCAGGAAACACTTCTAATTCCTGCTGAGCTCCCTGGAAACATGTAAACTTTCTGAAAAGGTAGCTGTTGTATTCTGAAAATATACTGGAAAGGAAGCAATGTGCCTAATCCTTTCCTTTGCAGGCCAAGCACAGTCTAACTGATCCTGTCTACATCATAATAAAATACAATTCTAACATGATGGCAGAGAACCAAAACTGAAGATGACATCAAAGACAGTGGTCTAATGTTAAGGTCAGCTCACTGTGGCCACCAAGTCTACTCCATACAATCCTGCCTGAGTGCAGGCCATAGGCTACAGCACTAACAACCTCACTGGCAGAGAAGTTCAGTGCCTTTCACACTGGAAGCAGCATCCCAGAGAAAAATTTGTTAGACAACCTTTACCCACTGCCAAGCCTTGCAGTTTTCACTCAGTGAGAACACAAAAAAAAATGTAAGCAGATTTTTTACTTTTTTACTGTGTTCTTGCCAGGTTCTACTCAGGTGTAATCCTAAACTGAAGCTATACAATCTGCTAGATGGTGTTTTTTTCAGTTTTATTAGCACACAATGCTGTAACAGAAGATATTAAATGAACTTACCCTTTTCCTGTGGGGACTAATTTCTAGCTTCATCACTGCACATTTGTTTAAAGTATTTAAGCGCCTGCAAAGAGCAAAGGAAACCATATTAACAGAATACTCCAGTGTTTTGACACAGGCTATTCCAGTTCAAAGCTTTTGTGAAGGCTGTCCCCAAACTGCTCTGCATACAAATAGCCACAAGCAGAGTTTCAATTAGAGCCCTAATTTACTTAACTATTAACCCATTACATTTGTCTGTACTCTAACTTCAGAGGGAGCGATGGTGACTATTTGTCGCAATTACCTGAACCAGAGTAAAGAGAAGTTAATGGAAACTTGGACTAAGTTGAGAAGAACATCACATCCTACAAATTGTAAAAATTACATTTGTTCTAAACAGAGGATATCCAAACCCTGAAAGAGTCAACCTCGACAGACTAAAAATAACAGAAAAGTCTTCCAATTTGACACTGTAAACATGTGACTATATTAAAAAAAGCATGCTGCTTTAAAATAGTACTTTATTACCTGAAAATTCCCAGAGGAAAACTTATTTTCCATTTACTAGATGCTTTTTTTGTTTTTGAATAATGATTATTTTCAATACAGTCATGGGACAAAACAACTTGTCAGTTAAAAAAAAAACAACCAGAGCACAGACCCAATTTCTGCTTCCTAAACTGAAAGTCTCTTTCATATATAAAAATATTTTTCTGAAGAACTGAAATTTAAACAGAAATTAATTGCTGCACCAGCAGTAGCTAACCAGCCTCCTCGTGAAATGTGACAGCAGTCTGGATGCATATCTTGAAGTATGAGCATTCCTCTATTCCTCAATAAGCTAACGATCTGGTAGGTATCCCTAAAACAACCAAAAAAGTTTCTTTCTTCTCCTCTCTTCCCCAGACACTCAGTGCGCAGGGCCGAGCACGAGCAGCATAAAACACAGCAAAAGTCGGCGCTATTCATGACACAGCTCCAAGGCAGGTTAGGCCCAGCTAAGTGCGGGCTGCTGTGGTCTCCTGCCCTTCGCCACGTCCTTGCCTCCCCAGAAACTGCTCCAAGGACATGGTCCAGCTAAAATCTGTACTGGTAAAGTGTGGTTAGAGAACTGCTAGTGCTTTGGCAAGGCAAAAGGAAGAAACAGGCTGGGCACGATGCAGAAGGCAGAAAAACTGAAGCAGCAGCTTCATGGAAGTGATGGTTTAGTCCCATGTCAATACTTCTGCTCATGAGACTGTACTGTGGGTTGGATGAGCTAAACTAACTGAGCTGAAAACCAATCTTTCAATATTTCGTGGAGTTGAATTTTGCCCGGGTCAGTACCCTGAGCTGCGTGAAGAATCGTGTGGGCAGCGATGAGGCACAGGAATAGGGCCGCCCCTTTCCTTCAACTGGACCACAGCCCAAATTCAACAGAGGCAAAGCTGAGCTTTAAAAAGCCTAATTCATTCCAAAGGAAGTTGTGTAATTTTCACATAATAATTCATTTGAGTAAAGTGCAAAGAAGAGCCTGTATCTGCAGTTTTGAAAAACTAAAAAAGAAAAGAAATGCTGACGTGCCCTATTGCTTCAAATGAATTTTCTCAGATTCATGAAACTTGTGCTTGAATGTAGAAAATGTATGCACAGGGAGAATTACTTATTTCTTCTCTTTTCCCTTGCCTTTTATGCACAGGATTGGCTTCAGATGGTATTTATACAGGGCTTGATCCTGAAGCCATCAAAGAAAATGGGAAAGCTGCTACTGATGCTTTTGCTGCAACCCATGAAGTGAAAAAGAAAAGGCAGTTTGATCTATAATTAGACCCAGCCACAACACAGCAGAGAAGAAAAGAAACAGGAAGAATTACCATGGGTCAAATAGTAGGGCAGTGGCAGGTTAGAAAAGTTATCCAGATCTCTCCTTTTTATTCAGGTTTCATCTTTGCTCTGGATGTATAAGGCAAAAGGCTCAGTCCTGCTGGCTGCAGCTCGAGGGTACATGCAAAAGTCCAGTGAATTCAGAGGAATTGTATTTACGCTGCGGGTGAAGGGTGAATGTCCCATCTACATGCTACACAAAAAACTGTTTGGTTTTTTTTCAAGAGGCCACACAAGCATCAGAAAGCTGCCTCCATCTCTTCTATAAACACCTTCTCCTCTCAAAGTCCTGGACCTCAAGACCAGGAAACATTAAACTGGTTTCAGTTCTATATTGTGTAATAATTTACAAATTTCACAGTGTTGCAACCTTTGACTTATGCAGAGAGAAGTTACCACTGAATCCCTGGATCAGGCTTTATCTAGCTCCAGCCTGTCTGACCACTAATAAAGACAATCTCTGATTTCACAAAGATTACATCCCCAGACTTCTCTCCTACTCAACTAAAACCCCTGAAAAAGGCAGAAAAGGGTAGAGCAAAGACCTTTATTGTTGCAGAGGGTATTTAAAAAAAAAAATCTCCTCACAAAAATTAGTACAAAGGCAAGATAAGGTAACCCCCAATGAGTGAGGTTAAATTCAATAGCTGTGAGGCAAATAAAGTCTCTGTTACACATTTGACATGGATGCATCTCAAAACCAGTTTCCCTTTTAAAATCTAAACGCTCTGTAGCAATTGTCTCAGGTCTGCAACTTTCATTATATACATCACACATCCTGCTTCAACTTCTGCTCAAATTCAGGAGTGCCGAGGTCCCTGAACTACATACCACTGAAAACACAGTGTAACATGCAAAATTGCCTTCCAAACACATTAGTGAGTCTGCAAAGCTAAGCTTACAAAGGCTAATTTGTCAGGATGAGATTTACTTACACAACTGTCATTAACCTTCACATATGCTTTGCAATACTTCTTAAGCATATAAGCACACATTTATTTTCTACAGATATTCTCATCAAATTGACGCTTGTTAATAAACCCCAATTTTCTCTTCTGGGTCGGGACCTTCTCCTTTCTTAACTCCACTCCCAGGTATAAGTTCACGTATCATTTCCTTACTGACAGTCAGCAGACCTGCCTAATTCTTTAGCTCTGTCTTATTCTGCCCAAACCTGTCTCTGTGACACCTTCCTGAAGACAAGATGGGAGATGGAGGGATGGGGCAGGATTGCTGCAGACAGCAGTTACAGCCACTTTCACCATCTGGCTGTCTCAATTTCGACTATGCCTCCTACCCTGGCCACTCTCTAGATGGCTGTCTGGATGACAGGGTAATATTCTTTCCCATCATTTAGAGAAATGTCTTTGAGTCAGCCCTCTCTATACATCTTCACATCCAGATGTTATCTTACTCCCATGAAGCATTCTATCTCCAAGACATCACTTTTCCTCACTGCCCATGGACTCCTACCTCAGCTCTCACTCTCCTTTGACCCAGCTCTGCAAACCCCTTCCCTCCTGCAGGTGACCAGGGCAGCAGGATCTGCCTCTCCGTCCTAGACCCTGAATCAGCCCATACCAGCCCTGAGTGGCAATTACACCGGCAGCCTGAATCTGCTGCACCCAAAACATGAAGCACTGGAGCTTCTCTCAGAAATGAGCAAACGATGCATTTTTACTAGTCTTCTCCTCCGAAATGACCAAACCAGTTTTGAACTTCTTTTAAGAGACTGAACGAGACATTCACTATGAAAAACTGTAGTGTGAACAGCTAACTTCTAAATTAAAATGCGGGTTTATGATGTGAACTCTTTTTTAAACTAGATACTAGTCTGTTCTATGTTGGGTATAACACCAGGTAATTAATTTTGTTCTTATTAACAGAAGCTCACCCCACGCACCCAAATAAAGTGGTAGGAATGTAGAATACTAGATTTATGCATTTTAAATTACAATTTTGAATTTGAGGAGCTGTGTGATCTAGCTTTAAAGTTTAAAATATTTTCTTGATAGACTTAAATTCATAATTCCGCTTATACAGCAAATTCCAGCTCCATTATACCTGTAACTAACTGATCATACAAGGGCCTTCTTGTCTCAGTGAACAGCCTCTGCTTTGGCTCCTGGGGTTCATCTGCATGTTCTTCTGCAAAGGAGGCCAGCTCTCCACAGACCAAATGATACAAAACAGTGAATGCATTACAAACAATTTCTTGTATGAGAAGTCCTGATGATAAAAGATTTAAGAAACCTCTTGCATATATAGTGTAATGGTTTCCTAGTTATGCATAAGGAGATTTGAAAGGATTTCCATCATGGCTTGCTATGTATTTTGTACTTAGCAACAACCTCTAGGATAAGCATGTTTCAGTACTTAGTTTCATCAGCACACGATGCAGCCAGTTATCCACTGGAGATAAATTCCCATTCATTAATCTACAAAAAGTCTTATGAAAGCAAGGCCAGCACTGGTGTGCACAGTCACTAAGAAAGCATCCAAGAAAATTAAAATAGAGTCATCACTCTTAGATTTTTAACCCTACATTTCACGGTAAGGTCACTAAATTACATTTCTTAACCATCTGTTACTGAGTGCCATATGCAATCTCTGCAGTTCAAGTCTCAACCCACTTTTCACTTGCAAATTTTCCATAGAAAACATAATGGGATGGGCTAAAGTTAACTTAATTTTCCTGCTTACATCAATACAATTATTAAATGATAATTAACAATACTGTTCAGACGTAAACTATCATTTAAAATGCTTCAAAAATAAAAAAGAAATCCCCGTCACTGTGATTTCTACAGTCTTTTTGAAACAATTCTTTCACATGCAGTTATCAGAACAAGGTAATTAGAAGTTCTGGGAAACACTGGCTGTTACGTTGAAAAGCAGGTTCTCAGCACAGACCACTTACTATTTTGTTACCATCCACTGTGTACAGTGTTCACTTAGCTCTGTGCTGGAAGTGCAAATAACTCCCAAAGTATTCTGATTTTCAGTCAAGAAACAGTGATGGACATACAGTTGTGAAACTGTTCAAAGTCTTTACTGAGTAAACCCCTTTACTGTTTACACACTGACCATGGCATGAGTCAAAATAAACCCAGGCTGCAGGCAGAAAGGCAGCATTCCAAACTACGTGTTTCTCCTCGGTTTTTAATGAGCTTTGCAAAATTAAACAAGGAGGTGCGGAAAAAAAATCCCTAAAGGTGGAAATATTGTGATAATGTACTGCTTTTGTCTAACACACATGGTAAAAGGCCAAATTCAGACATCTGAGATGGTTAACTGAATTACTTCAATTTTATTTTGAGGTGAGATCTGAATGTTTCTGGAGATACTTCAGTGTCAGTTTTAAAGTTATTTTGTAAAAGATAGCTCTGATGTGCAAGCCACAGGCTTCAGAATGATACAGTTCAACCTTTAAAATCTTTGTCTCAAGCTACAGTAAGACCAGTGGATTCTTATATACAAATATTACACATGTATATTACACAGAAAACAATTTGAAAATGAAAACCTGTTACTTCACAATCAGCAGCTTTATTACAGGCTACCTGTGTCCACAAAACAACTATATACATGTATCATTTTGGTTTCCTCACTTTTATTAGAAAATTTACAATGTGTACTTCCATTGGACACAGATCTTTTTACTCTCCTCAGTGTTCAGAAAAAGTGCTGTTTTTATTTATCACACTACCAGTAAATCTCATAGAGATATGGAGCACACACTGCTACTTTCATCAGTGAGAAACAATCTGCTACCTTTTTTGCCCTGTAAAATTAATTAATCCCAAGTTAAAAAGTATTCTTGGAGGCGAGCACCAAATGCAAAATACGCTGCCTTGACTGTATTTTGTTTTCCTGGCGAGGGAAGACCATGCTTCTGGGAATCAGCATTTATTTGCATTGCTGTACTTTCTGTTCAATGAATTCACAAGTTCCAGAGCACACAAATAAATAGACCAATGCATCATATTTAAATATCGATGGAATAGGTGTCTCACACTTGAGTAAGGCACATCTTGCATCAATTTAACATTAATGAGATTTTTCCCCTGCTAATGACTGAACAACAAATCTGTTTTCTTAGTTTGAAAATCTTGTAAATATTTCTGAAGAACTTTGAATTCCAGTCCCTCTCTTTCCCCTCCAAGTATGGCAGTGATGGCATGAGTACACTATAAATGTAAAGCTGTTCTTAAAAGGGTTTTGTAATTCATTAGAATTACTGACATTTAGAGTTGCAGACATCATGCATGCAGTATCCAAAAGCATTCATTTTGCAGGCTGTTTGGAAAGCTGCCATACTGAAGGACAGAGTCATAAAGCTGCACTTATTTCTAGGTAATAGGAGATATGAGAAGCTAAAGCTTTTTTCTTTTGCCATTTAAGATTGCGGACTCACACTAGAGGAGGTAACTGATGGATGGATTAATGTTAGATGTCAGATGGGGCCACTGTGATTGCTTTTATGGCCAACCTGGTAATGCTGGGGCTGTAGTTCTATAAAAAAAAAAACAACTGCCACACACCAGCGAGTCATGCTCTCTCTTGTTCTCTACTTATCCCTTCTTCTGCTTCTGCAGCTGGCTATGGGGTCTTGCCCCATTCTACATACTTACTTCATTATGCTTTTCCACTGATTTAATTTACTAAGCCAGAAAAGGACTATCAAGACTCTTTCTGTGGGGTGAGCCAGTTGAACTGGTTTGTGGAAGGAGCCCATAAACAACAAAGATAAGTTAATGTGAGCATGTGGCTGAGGGCAGGCCTGTCTTTGGAGTAGTGATAAACTATTAGATTCCCTTACATTATCCCTTTCAGCCATACCCACGTTACACAGGGTGATGCACTGAGGCCAGCATGAGGGTTTGTATATCAAGCACTTTGTATACACAGCATTTTGTTTGTATACACAGCTGTCCACCAAGGTAAGAAAGGAGTGATGGAGTGCACAAGCATCGCTTTGCTAACACTGCTTCCAAAACCCAGTTCCTGTGTGGGAATTGGTGCTGCAGATGACTATAGCCAGCACAGTTCTGCTTTCACATGCCTAATTAATTTGGGAATTAGGAAAGAAAGCAAACAAAAAAGAATAATAAAAAATATGCCTATGAAATCCCTTTCACAAAGATTCCTGCTACTCTCCTCCCAACTTTTTTTAAAAATAAGATCCCCAAACATTACTTAGCCCAATAAAGTATTCTAATGAAAACTACATACTTTTGTGTGCTTTTTTTTTGCTGTGCTTTTCCCAGGTACTTTTTATTACACAGGAAGGGTTTTGTCTCAAAATGCAGTGTGATTTTTATTCACCTACCTGCATAACGCCTCAATAGCATCTCTGTCCAGAAAGTCATGCTCTCGCTTGACTAGAGCAATGTCAATTGGAAAAAGGAGATCTGTAGGAAAAGAAACAGATGGAATCAAAGTGACAATTTTTTCCCAACGATGTGTTATTTCAAACAACCAGCTGCCTCCAGTTGAGCTCATCAAGATGCCAGTGATTGGTACTTCTTAGGTAAACACATGCTATCACCTCAAATGCCAGAGGTGCTTCCTTTTCATCTACAAATTTTTGACATGCACCCTTGAAAACTGAAAGTTCATACACAGAATAGAGCAAAAATCACTACAGCAGAAATGAAACAATGGGAGACAGAGAAAGGCAAAGGCAAGCTTCCCTATCAGACATCAGAAGTGCAAACTAATTCAGGCTAGCTTTATTTAAAATAAATATGCAATCTCCCTCAAAGTACTAATATCTCACATTAAAGAAAAAAGGTCAGTAAATGCCAAAACTCAGTGAAAGAATGAAAAAAAAGCCTTGAATCTCCTTAGCTGTTAATCAAGCTATTTAAAAGTTTGACACTGTTACATTAATGAGATATGGGTTGAAACGAAAGCAAGCCAAGCTGCGTGGAGACCATACTGCCTCCTCTCCTCAGGAGATTATTTAGGTAAACAGTTGGGAGAATGAGGGGGAGGAAATAATGTTGGCAGAGAGCTGAAACTTTACTACAGCTCTGAAGCAGCAAACACATATATATTATTTACTGTACTCCACAGATTCCTGACTGTCATAGAGGTCCTGATCTGGCATTCCTTGCACAGCTGAAACTCCCACCCGAAGCTGCTGGTTCTTCAGGGCACACAGAAATACAAGGTCAGTCTACGAACAGACTGCTGCAGTTGCACACAATTTTCCTGACCCAAGTAACTTTCTATGAATTTTTTAATGTCTAGAGACTGGGAAGAATGAGCTGAAATGAGAAAAATATTAAGACTGATACTAATTTCTAGAAAGGTATTTTCTATACTAACAGAAAATGAATTCTATGTCCTCATTTTCATAGCATGATAGAATGGTTTGTGTTGGAAGGACCTTAAAGTTCATTTATTTCCAAGCCCCCTGCTATGGACGGCGACACCTTCCACTAGATCAGGTTTCTCTAAGACCTATCCAACCCAGCCTTGAACACTTCCAGGGATGGGGTATTCACAGCTTCCACAATTGCCTCAGGAATATAAATTATGACATATTCTGGAAAACTCTAAGAATTCTGTATTTTCTACAGAAAACTGCGGCTTTAGCAAAGCAACCAGCAAACGTTCACTGATTAATCTCCTACATCAAACGTGCTCTGCGTGGGAACACGTCATATAGGCGACTTCTCAGAACTCCTGTACTATACCCAATTGATTCATAGGTCTCCCCTTCACTATTTTAAGTAGAAAGTGCAAGTAAAGAGGGTGAGCACATTCAGCTGGTATTTTTTAGCAGTGCTGATGTAAGTTTTTCCACTGGGAAAGTTGTATCTTAGCATGTCCACAAGAGAATGTGGGAGACCTTAAGTGAGAGAGGTGACTTGAAAGAAGCTGATAGTCTGCATAAGACCATTTTTTTAATGGTTAAACTAAGCTATTGCTGGCTTTGTTCTTGCTGCTGCCAGGGGGGCTTGCAGAGGACAATGGTATATTGTTTTTCAGTAAGGACAGCTGTCCTTTCAATGGGTATGGCTGGCCTTGCTCTCACTGCTTCTCTCTCACCTCTGTGGTCTTTTTGATGTTAGACAGGACATGGTGTTACAATGGAAACTTCATGTAAGTTTAGAATCTCTAGGTAGGGCAATGGTAACACAGGTAGGACACGTTTTCTGAATGCAAGTAATTTATTAGGGGATTTACGACTCAGCATAATGAGAAACCCACAAACCCTCATATTCAGCTGAGAGCTTTGTCTCAGATGTAACAAAGACTGGAAGTACAGTTCCAGCTCCATATCCCAAGAAAATCTTGGCATCTCCATTAGTGCACACACACACAAAAAAAAAAGAACGAAAGAAAAAAAAGAAAAAAGAAAAGGAAATTTAATTTCTGAACAGGCAAAGAAAAGTTTTGCCGAGTGCTGCTTTTGAAAGTGCTATTGTCATCTCATATTGCCAGTGCAGCTGCAAAGCAAAGCTCAACAAGATCATTTTTCAAGAAGGTCAGCTCAGCATTTGCTGTAATTTTCAGCAGTTATTCACTGTAAATAATGAACTTTCTATGCTCGTTCTTACAAGCAGCAGCTGGAGTTTGTTTTGTAAAAATGAAGAGGCAGTTAAGAGTGCATAATAACTTCACTACAATGAAAGTAATTTTAAGTGGCGTGGGGGTAAATTCTGAACAATGATATAGATATATAAAAAGGATGTCACACTTTAAAACAAACTTCTGTGTGCTACTCTGCATCAGAGTGTAAGAACTGTATGCCAAACCTGCAGGTTTCTAGTGGGTTGGAGAGGCAGTGAAGACAACAGTTCTAACAGAGCAAAACTAAAGCAGACACACAAAGTGAATTCATCCCAGAGAAGGACAAGTGACTGCAGGAGGCAGCCACTCCTCTGAGGAGCATCTGCACAACAACAGCTTGTATGTTCATTTTCCCTTCATAGTAAGCCCGTGTCTAACTCCAACCCAAACCATTCTGAAAAAAACATGCAGGACTTGGGAATCGTGAGGCATACAGATGTACCCGTACATATGCAGAATTTCCTACTGCTGTTCCATTAGGAGAGTTGGCCACTGGAGCTGGACACAGCTTTTTCATTTCTCCAAGACTGGGCTTGTAGCAGTGGATGACAACATTCCTTTCTGTTCTAACCGGAGGGAGCACATCACAGTACTAATGTTTACATTTGTTTTATGATGATGTTTGGAAGATTCAGACTAAAACAGAAACCTGCAACAAATTCAAAACTCCTGAGTGCTTCAGAATCTCATTGGGTTTGGTACACCTATGTGTGCGGTGGGTAGCAGAGAGCAGCCCAGTCCCTAAAAGTCATTTTATGTACTGGAACTTCAGTTGTGCCCCTGAATCTCATTTATTGGTGAATATGACATCTTATTGTCCAAAAGTTGCTGGGGGAGGATCGAGTTCAGGTGCCTACCTTCATAAAGCTGCGCGTACTGCGGGAACCCAGCAGCCCGCAGCCAGTCACAAGCTTCCTTGGCCTCGATTTCTGAAAGAGAACAGAAACAAGTCACCCTCTGATTAGTGATCTGCAGAGAAAAAAATTCCTCTCCACCACTTTTACTATCTCCATTGCAAAATCAGCACAAAGGTTTCCAGGAACTTTGAACTGAGACACACATTTGCTTATCCCAGTTTGCTTTTCTTCTCACTATCAAACATATCTTAGGTTCTGGAAACTCACTAGGGCTCAGCTGCTGTTTATCAACAGCTCATCATTTTAATATTTAGAGAAACAGGCACAAATGAAAACTGCAGCATTATGGATTATCCTGTACAGATTTTGTTAACACTAGAAAAAACAGCACTGCAATCAACATGAGCAGAGTTTGCTCAGCAAATCTTATGGTCCTCTTGGCACAACTACTTTGTCTTGACAGAAATTCCTCGCAGAGCTCGCATTACTGTGCACTTTAACACCTTGTAGATAGGACTGACAGACTCAAGCCCAAGAACAACTGACACACTGTACTGCAGCTCACTCAAGCACATATTTACTACCCAACAAGAACCTAGTTTCACTGGAAGTCTACAAGGCATTTATGAGTTACTTGGTGTATTACAAGAAGGTTTCCTCACACTGCCCAAAAAACCATGCCACAGAATGAAATTATTCACACACATACACATTACACTGAAAGAAAGTAATATTAGTCTGTGAATAAATCACATATAAATTCATTTGTTATTTAATACAAGTAGAGACAAAGAATATGTTATCCTATTAGCTCAAACTAGGAAAATATAAAAGATATTTAGGGTATTCTCCAAGTGTTGAAGAAATGCATTGGGCTAATCATGTTCTTCAAAAAATTCAATAAAGTGATACTGAGAATTTAGCTTCCTGCTTAGAACTGATCAAACAAACAATGAGAAATCAGAAACGATTAAAGTTCGTCTGGCTTTGATTATATTCACTGTTCCTGATGGACCAGGAAACAAAAGCTTCATTATGCACAACTCAGTACACAATTTTGCCACCTACTTGGAGAGGATACTCTGGCTACCTGCTGCAGAAACCGTGCACAAAGGGGCTCACTCAGAACTGCTCCAAATACAGGTTACTGCACACAGGGCATTGAAGAGCCAAACACAACGTCAGTAAAATATCACAAGATTTTGTCACTCTATGAAATATTCCCAGTGAGATAAGGTACACAAAATTGGATGAAATGGCAGGCACCTTTTAGCGTCTCCAGAACGACGGCAAACTCCGTCTAATTTTCCAAATTGCTACAACAGTGCTGAAATATTTGGGCTTTGCCAGACTACTTTGCAAAGACACATATCCAAACCAACGGGTTAAGGTGAGCCAAAACACAACATTCCAGATAAATAAACATCTAAAAATCCACTCCTGTTGAAGTCAGGACAAGCAGGCATTTGTGCAACTTGTGTTTGCTTCACCTTTGGGTTATGAGACCACATGAGAACAAGCACGTACAGACATATTGACTGAGCTACTGATTAGAAAAGGCATTATTCAATTCCAATTTGAATTCCAATTTAAGTTTTGCTTAAAGTAGTATTTTAATTTCAGTATGCTAAGGAAATACATGGGAAATTTAATAAAGAAGAAAAAAAGAATCTAAAATATATTTGAAACTTGTACTGCTAAAGCAAGAACAAACAACACGACAGATTAGTGTTTCAGAAGCAATTAAAGTAGCAAAGCAAAAAATCTGCAACTAATTTTTAAGAGTACATAAAATAAAATGCAGTATGTTATAGACCACATTCTGCAGAAGTGTCTGGATTGAATGAAAATTTTACTTGATTTAAAACTAGAAAAAAATTATCCTAGATAACAAGCATTTACAAAAAAATGCAGGGAGATGCTTGCAGTGCAATTGAAAAAACTCAGATTGCTGACTACTACAGGCACTCTTCAATGTGCTTAAATATTTGTTCACAGGTCCTTTACTGAGCACCCCAGGTGTATGACCAGTAAATTCTTTTTAGAGCTAGAAAATTGTGAATATGCATTTATCAGACTTTTTTTACCATGCTCTGGAGAGGCTTTGTGTACCTTTTCTGCAAATGTATATGCCAGTTATGTGGAAGTTACATTTTATGGGTGCCCAGGCATCATGTGACTTTGGGATCTTCAGAGCATATTTGCTTTCAAAATACCTTAGAGAATCCCTCAAGAAGTCTACCTAGGCAATGAAACACCCGAGGTTTTCCTGTCCAGCCAGAAGAATTGCAGAGAACAATAAAACACAATGCTCCTGTCCATGGATTAGGCTATGTAAATGCCTAGGGTTGGGTACAAGACAGGGCTAAGCCTTTAAAAGCTGATTTGCCCTGTTTTCACAGGGCAAGTTGCAAGTCCTGTTGCAAGTCCTTGGAAGGGTGAAGGGTTTAGAGTACTGTCTTGAACAAGAGGCCAGGGAGTCCCCTGAGGCCAGGGCTCTCTCCATGTCACCTCAGTCCACACAAAGCATGTGTAAGAGAGGGACATGACAAGCAGAGGTGACAGAGTGGGGGTGGGACCTAAAAAAGTAGCTCCTATTGTTCAACTCCAGTTGGCCAAACTCAGGATTCCTTCCTATGTGGTGTGACCAGACAAATGGAAAGGTAATTTTTTAACCCAGTTTCCCTATCTCAACCTTGTTGGCTACTGATGAGCCAGAGTATGAACAAAACTGTATGTATGTGAAATTCAGGCAGATCAAAATATAGTCAGAGGGAGAATCCAGCCCAAGATGCACTGAATAAGCTGCACAGAAAGCCGAGTACACTGAACAAGCTTCCTCATATAAGAGATACAAATTTAAACAGCCGAGAGCTTGTCTAGGTAAAAAGTTCATTACCGCAGCTTAACTGCAATCTGTGAGAATAAGACACATTAAACCTGAGGTTCTGGCCAAATCATTTAAACCACCCTAGAGGAAGAAGCTCTTTCCCACAATTTCCAAATTCCAGCTTCCAGCTCAGCAGCATTAGCCCTGGGACTCTCGGTTTGCTAGCTGCCAGTTTCATATCCAAGTGGACATGAGAATATTACTGTGCAAGTCCTTGTCATCCTGATCAATGGCAATCACGATAATAAGAGACAAAAGAAAGAAGAACAGGTCTTCCAAAATCAGGTTTTCCAAACTACTTCTAAAAAGGTTTAGAAGGGACAGAGCATTCAATAGCCTTTGTTCAGTATCCCAGGGGACTACAGATAATTATCTGAGCTATGAACTCACTGTCAAGCACAGCATTTGCTTGGTTGGGGCCAGCTGATAGCCACAGGGAGAAGAGGAAACTTGCAGAGGAACTCTACGCTGCTTTCCAACCTATTTTAGGAAAGCCCTACTTCAGCCACAATTTGCAAAGCAATTTCTGATGAAGACCTGGCAGCTGAACTGGTAAGTTGCTGCAGGCAAAGGACTAGTCTCACTCCTTCCTTCCCACTCCATCCCTGCAGTGCCACTTCCTTTCTGAATCAAACATCCTTGCCAGTTAAAACCTTTACAATAAACTAGCATTCAGTATACATTCCAAGCAAGAAATGTATGTGCAGCTTTTCAGACGTGCATCCTGTGCCCTCCCCCAGCAGCAGGAGGTTCTTGTACGAAAAACCACTGGCAAGAAAGAAATTGTGCTATTATTTCTAAATGTCCTGATACAAAAAACCCCCCAAATCTCTTAGAAAGTAAAACAAAACAAATCACAAAACCCCCACCCAAATCCTCAAAAAATCCAAAAAGAAGTACAATGAAGTCTTTATTCTTGGTGTCGTGTAAGCAAACAGCAGGCAAATGTGTTAAAGAGGAAACAGGAAATTTTTATTGGAAACAGCTTTATTTGTTAGTCTGTTTTACAAAGCAGGCCTCCATGCTCAAATCAAGGGTAGGAGTTCCTTTTGTATATGGTTGGGAACCATTAGTCCTTATTTACCCACTTCCAGGGGGATTAGGAGGACTCAATTCTTCCCCAGAGTAATAAATGAAAATGGGAAAGTCTAGCCTTCCTTTCTGTTAAACTTTGGCTAATCTTGGTTCCTGGCCTTGTAAGTTTGCAAGTTTAGACCTTCAGAGCAAAAATATCTCAATTCACACCTTGTTTGATACTGCAGTTGCAGAAGGGAGAACTGTAAGATGTCTATACTCTTCTGTTTAATGATATCTTCTTTCCCATAGAAAATAAAAACCATACAGTGATGTTGCAATAGTGTTCTTTCAGATAAAAAAATAATCATAGCAGTCCAGTCATGGCAGCAACATAATTTACTTTCATTGTTCTTTTTTTGCTTCCATGAAACAACATGCAGTTTAAGCACTAGGTCTTTCAGGATCTTCAGGACAAGATGCAAAGCAGATGTATCTTTGTACAGTCATGCACTGACTCAATTTTCACCTAAGTGCTAACATCTCACGAACAGTTTTTCCAAGCAGATGGTTTCCTCTTGCCTCAACTCAGACACCTTTACAATCATATTAGCACCTCCACACATCAGTTTGACTCATCTCACCTTTTGGCTCTGTTAAGAGAGCAGCTTGTAAAAATCTGTAGTGAGACTGGTAAAATCAGCACTGTCAAAATCAAATTTCAGAAAAAAATGGGCTTCACTGCTTAAGGTTCACTTCAACATCACACATAAAAACTGGGTTTTTTGAGCTTCTTAATTTCATCTTGGTCTTAATTTTTAACTAAGAGATTCTAGTTGAAATTCAATATTTGACTTTTCTTTCAGAAGAGAAAAAAAGACTTGTAGAAATTGAATACACAGTCATCTTCCTGAATTAGTTTTCAGGAGAGGCTCTCTCATACAGTGCAGAGAATATGATTTCAGATTTCCATGAAAGCTAGAAATGAACACACTAGCTCTGTACTTTAATGCCTAAAACTCCATAAACTATCTGCATGCTTTCTAAGGCACAGAGGAGCACATGAGCACACAGAGCACATAAGGTCCTTCCCCACCCAGGACTGATAGTCCAGTTTAATGGCTGCAAATGGCTTGCATGCTCTTTTTCTGTTTCTATCAGATATTACCTCTCCCCGTGTGTCATGTCCCTCTGAAACTTCCAGTGCTTTGCAAAAGTTTTGTTCAACCCAAAACCACTGTCCTGAGCTATTAAGAAACTTGAGATCATTCAGGATCATATTTTTTAAGACCAGCTGTGGTATATGTGAGAAATAGTCTTCTTCGGAGAGAATTCCACTGCCCAAGTACAAGCAATAATTTTTCCTAGTGCTTGAATTGTATCCCTGACATGTGAATTGTGGTCCCAACATCAGACCTGATCACACTATCCAACCACTCAGTCTATAGATACATGAACACAGATGTGAAATCTGAGACAAACCGGGGAAATAACTGCACTATGGCAGCTGTCTACAAATGAGCAGGCCAGGCACTGAAAATGATAAATCTGTTCTGTGTAATGTCATATGCCTGCAGCCCTTTAAAGTTGGGACAGTTTGACTGACTTCCTAATAGCAAGCCTGTTATGTGTCCATGGCTTCAGATGGTTTTCACTTTGAAGATATGTGACTGTTGCTTGAAAATAATTAAATTCCTTCTCATAAGTCTGGTTTTTCTCAGACTTATATCATTAAATATTCCTTAGGCAGTATCATTAACTTAGTGCTCCACACCTTTCAAGAAAGAAGCATATAGCAAAGGACTAAAGAAAGCAAAAACTTAATTAGTGAAGAACAGCATTTTATAAGGATAATGCCCTCAAACACAAACTTGGGAAGCTTGTCAATAAATGTTCAACCACTGAAAACTAGAGCATTCTGAAAATCCCATTAAGAGCTCTTGCCAAATTTCTAACACATTTGGAATTTCTTCTCATTCTAAGAGAACAATCTAATCTTATACAACTGTTCCAGAATAGTCTGACACATTCAGTCCATGAAGGATGCATTTCTAGAAGAACCAGTGAGATCACGAGAATATAAAACATAGCTTTCGAACCCATTATGAGCTTGCAGGTTTTGGAGTGAAAGCTATCAACCTGCCCAAGAGAGCCACTTTTCTCCTTTCACCTTCAAAGTGCAAGTTACATTTTGCAATAGCAGCTGCCTTTTTTGATGTGCTCCTGTATTTCACTGTGCTTCAATTCACCTTCTACAGTCAAATGATACATGTGGTGATCTCCACTTACCACTGCCTGCCTCAGCAATCAATTTAAGCCAGTATGGATGCATGAGCAATTTTAAGAAAATATCTCTTATTAAAAACTTTCAGAGGAGTGGGGAGAGGGGAACTAATAAATTCTTGAGGGAAACCATATATGACATGAAATACATATACTGCTTTCTAGTAGTAAAACCCCTAGAAATGGTGATGAATGTTACTCAGATAGTCTACAACTATATGATGATGACTAAAAAAATACTCTCTTTGTGTTGTCTCCTGCTGGCTTTGGGTAAAACATGGGACTGACTGGCTTTTTCAAGTTTCAGAGCCTTGAAGCAAGACAGTAACTATGCAGTTGATGTTATGTATAAACCACAGGACACTGGGAGAAGAAACAGAGTATGTTTGGAATTTGTGTGGGAACAGATGAAGAAGTAAGGAAACAGATGTTTAAGATCATATATTGATGTTTTCTCTGAAAAAAAAAAAGCAGGAAGCTTGAACACCCCTTTTTTTTTTTAGTCAGCAGAACTTTTGAAAAATGCAAATGGCTTACTTGCACTGATAGGATTTAAGTTTGTTTATTTCCTTATTGATGAAAGCTAAATAAAAATAAAAATAAAAAAACAATTAAAAAAAAGAATGTGACTGGTTTCCAAAATACCTACTAAGGTGTATGTTGGCTGTATGTACTTTCCCTCCTTCCCAACTATACCAAATTACAGAATATATCACTTCTAATTGCTCACCAATGCTCTTGCTAGCACAGCAAACACAATACTGCTTTTGCGGACCAAAATCTAATTATTAAACTTGAACATCCTTTTCACAGTCTCCAGCATATCAAAATCACTTCAAAACTTTTTCAGCTCAAAACATAAAAGGAGAAACAGCATTTGTTGAAAATATTTCAAACATTTAGAGACTGAGCCAACACTTGTTATAATCAATGGGAGCCTCCATAAATTTCAGAGGACTTAAGCAGGACTTTCCCAGTGTGGATCCATGGGTCTCTCAAGCCCAACAAAACTTTTGCAGGAATAAATGGGGTCAGTTTCACAGTTCTCACTATTTTTAGCATGGGGAGAAACACAGGTTTTCATCAGAGCACAAGGAAGGACAATGCCTGATGGCAGGAGGTCAGAGAAGGCACAACACCACCTCTAGAGCATGATCTGGCTGGCAAGAGGTCCTTCCCTCTGTCAAGGGGACCTAGCACAACTGATTAGCCCCGAAAAGCACCAAATCAACATCGTTTTGGGATCTGATAAAGGGCTACTGAAATGAAGGATATTCCCCATGTGTCTGTCAAGCCCCTTCCCTATGCACTCTGTCACAGATTGCAATTACTGCTTATTATCACACCATTAAATATGATTCTAGCTGCCCAAAGTTAGCTGCATTACTTCCTAACTTGTTGAAGACTTCGGGAAAGCATGTTCTAGGACACAAAAGAATCATCACAACTCCTGGTTTACTCTGTAAACCAAGTTAATAATTTATTCCTAAATAGGTTTTTGTTTTGTTTTGTTGTTGTTTTGGGGTTTTTTTTGCATTTTGAGCACATACAGGAGGATTAGGAAAGAAATTTAAAAACCAGTGTGATCTTAACATAAAAACTAACTTTGTTTAATCAGAAAACAATAGCTTGATGTGGCAGTTTTCCTGTCAAATAACAAGTCTTTTTATAGGTTAAAGATGGTCTTCTCCCATCTTGTTTTTAAGAAGGTTCACAGATGAAGAGGAACAAGATGTCAAGTGACTTAAAAAATCTTCAAGAAATAATTGGGCACGTGGGTTATTTATCTGGCCCGCTTAACACAGGGTGGTCTTGGAGGAGGATTATTTGGGGCAGAGAAAGCAGTTAGTCAAATCCTCTGATGGAGGTCATGTTGACAGATTCCAGAGTGAGAAACAAATCCTCCTCCCAAGAGTGGGAAATAGAAGATAACTTTAACCTTCTCCAAAATTACTTGGTTAGCACGACCTTTGAGAACATACTGAAGGGCAAACATTAACCATTGCTGCTCCCAAGCCCAACATTAATATCCTCCAATTGCCTCCTGTCTGCAAGCTCGTGGTGTGCATGCTCGTGCACAGTGTGCAAAGCCCAACTCAAAGGCTCTTTCAGCTCCAGAGGGAGGCAAAAGTGAGTAGGCACAGCGTGACAGATACTTCATCTAAAAAGGCACAAAATGTGGGCTACCTGTTCAGATCTAGGAAATAACAGTGGTATAAGAACTGATCTGAACTGGCTCAATGGTTCATGCGAAAGAAAATAGATTTTCTAGACAGTGACTTCTCTGAGCTTGTTAAGCCTCAACCTCAAAACTGCCCGCTCATGTAGAAAAAACTGTATGGAAGAATGACTACCTTTACATCATACCCATTTACAGCCAACCTCATTGATGACCTAGTCCCAAACTACATCCTGTGTGGATGAGACAACACTAGATACAAAACACCAGTGGCAGTGAACAGCCCAGCACAAAGCTAATTGCATCACAGACAAATGTCTTCTTCCCTGATGCAGAATTAAAGATGTAAACATGGATTTTTACAAAGCAAGTATTACTATGAACTTTCTGTTTTCAGATATTAGAGACAGTTACAATATTCTGTCTGTAACACTGCATACTTGAAAATGCTTCTCTCTGTACGAGATCTAATGGTCACAGCTTGTATGGATGGAAGAAGGAAAGTTAAAACAGATCATGAAGCTCGACACTGGAAAGTTTCTTGTATCTTATGTGCACAGGAAATCTGTTCTTAGAACTCACAGAGAACAGAGGGAAGGGTGGTCAGCAGAGCATCCAATTCTATGGGTCCACAGGGTCACAGAGAGAACATTCCCAAAATGAAAAAATGCGAGGCGGGGGGAGGGTGCGTGTATATTTTTCTTTATCCTGAAACTTCAGTAAATTACAAGAACAGGTCTGGGAAAGTCAAACTGTGTCCACTACTGGCTTCAGCAAATGTCTTTCATGCATCTCAGGAATCATTCTTAGCACAGATTACTGCATTTGAATAGAAAGATGCAGATAAATGTAAAATAAATATATTTAACCACAAATCTAAGGAACTCTGCACCCTTTTGGACTTTAAAAAATGCCCCACAAGAAATAAGTGAGCCATCCTATTGTGTCCTCATTAGAAGAGAGACCAGATAAAATTTTTTCCTGATCCTGTTTCACCTAGCACAGTCCTTCCCAAGGGAAACAAATATTAGACAATATTTGAAAGAATATTCATCCTAAGAAATAAAAACGCTTGTCATGCCCTTCTAAAGGCACCAAAGTAGTTCAGAATGGTCTGTTGTATTACCTGTAACTTTCAGATAATGAAACTCAGTGGATTACAGCCAGCTGGTTAAGTCATTCTTGACTCTCTCTTGGTTCTGCCAGTCTTGCCAATGGGATACTGTACTAGCAGACCTACTGATTTCAGAGATTTGCTGAGTGGGATAGGGTAGCACTGTCAGCAAGAATGGCAGGCTAAGTGTCCAGTGAAAAGAACCAGAAAGTTCCAGTCACAGCCTGGTCCTGTGCCCCTTTCATGAGACTTGCTCATCATTGGAGACAGAATTTGTTTTTTCCTTCAAACAGGAGGAGGGAAACTAGATGAGAAAATAAAAATTTAAGAAAAAAAAGAAAAAGAAAAAAAAACTTCACAAAAAGCTTTGAAAATCAAAAAACATGCAAGACAATCCTGATACCCTGCACCATGCAGAATTACTGATTGCTTAGGTACAAGCAAGAAATATGCTTGGAACTGCTGAAATTACCAAAATTACTGTATATCTACACTCACTAAATTACTGGAGAGAATGTAGAATTTTGTAACTAATTCACCTTGAAACACTGAGATTCCAACTGTAAGCAGAACAATATGATACCCAAAGAATATATACAGGGCATCATCTCTTTATTTAGTGGAGATCAAACCAGGAAATTTTCTGTGAACTGCAGATCGTTTGATTGCTGTATTTCTATAACATGCACAACAAGGAAGGGGAAACATCTGAAGTTATTTTTATTTCCCCAAGTCTTCTGGCTATACTGTATGAATGCTAGGGTGGGTCTGGCATTGTCTGAAATGTGTCAGGGTCCTTTTGCATAGCCTCATTTCCTTCTTCCTGTCGCTAGGAAGGATAGTTAAGCATGAAAAGTGCTTGTTTACAGTACAGGACCATCCTGTTAAGCACATGAGCTCTCTTCCTCTGTCTCCTTTTAACCAAGGGCGCATTGTGTTCATGCTCAAGCCAGTATCACAACTCCAATCAGGCGAGAATTGGAAGAGAAGTCTGAATCTCTCAAGAAGGCCAAACATAACATACTGTGGTATTCTGCCTAGAAAAAAAACCTATGTAGTGCAAACTGCATCTCTAAATATTTGCGGAACTCATAAATTCACATGCCTCAAACAAACCACTGCCTAGAATGTAATGAATCAGAAGAACCAGAAAAGTAAAACCAAGCCACCTCATCTCCCTTTTCTAGGAATCTTAATATAAACATTCTAGATTAGTGCATGAGTACAACTACAGTACCTTTATCCTACTCCCACCAGAGGCAAAATACACTGGGCACTTGTGAGTTTCCATGAGTAGCATCAATCTTCCTCTCTGGCCCAGCAAGGGCAGCTGCAGAAAGTGGCTGGGAAGACCCTGACTCAAGCATTAAAAATCCTAGACTGAATCTACACTACTGAGAAATATAACCCAAATAAAACCACCAGATATATTCTTGCTTTTAACTATCACTTAGAAACAAATGTAATGACATTTGGGAAGTTTAAGCCTTACGGTGTTTAAAACAGTGTATCAGCACTTCCTTTGGATTAAAAAAAAAGTATCAGTTAACAACTCAAGTTATTTTAAAAGAAGATGAGATCAAGAAGTCCTAGAGACCACGAAAGGTAGCTCTAAATGCTCTGATTTCTACGAACTTGTAGGTGAAAGGAATCTTGTCAAAACAAGATCTACATCTTCTCTTGCATATACTGTATTCTATAATCAAAGAATCCCAGCCCTACTTAAGATCCCATCAGCAAACTGAAGTAGTAACCCCAAACCACTTATTTGAGAGATATCCATCCCACTTCCTGGCCATCTCAGCCTTTTTCTTTTTGTTTTTGTTGCTTCTACTGGAGATGCAGAGCAGGATGCCTAGAGGACAGCAGTAATAATACCTGGGAAGACAAGATAGCAGGCTACAGCTGTGGAATCAAGAGACACACCTAATACCAGCTCCATGTGCTGTCAGCCAGCAATGGCCCGGTTGCCAGACAGATGCTGAATCAGTCTAGCACTGAGCTGTTGACAGATTCATACTCAGAGGCTCATAAGAAATATGCCTATTATCTTCCTGAAGTTCACTACAAATAGCCTTAAAACATAACCTGACTCAGAGAATTGTTACTAAATTGCTGCTAGGAATTTCTTGATCGGGGCAGGGCAATTCAAACAGATAACACTCACTCTTGAAAAAAAAAAAAATCTATAATTGATGACTAAGATAAAATTGCATTCCTCAGTCTTTTCAAATCAGATGTGTTAAGTAGTATGACACACCAGGCAAAACCTTCTGACTTAGTTAAATACATTGTTTAAATGCAGTTATTTCTTCAAATTTTTCCAAAGAGAATATGAGGGGGCAAAAACCCCGAAAAAAACCTGTTGTACCAATAGTAAGTGCCTTGACTGGCAACAGAGCTCATTAGGTTAATGGCAACACATCGCTCAACAACTTCACAGTTTCGGTGGAACTAAGTCACTGCTGGTGGTTTGCAAAGAAAGGGAGGGTGACACGGAACGTAAAACTGACCGACTGGAAAACGGCATCGGCTTTCTGTTTTCCTCGAGAAGGGAAAAGGGAAGGGTGGGGGTAGGGGTGAGCCCGTCTGGCAGGAGGTGCTGCTCCTCCACCGGGATCAAAGCCGCCGGGGGTGACATCAGGGCTGGCCACCGCCGCACGGGGGGAGCCACCGGGCTCCTGGAGGCCATCGGGCTAATTACGGAGAACTTCAAAAGGAACTCGACGGTTCCCGTCTCGCAAGGGCTCCCAGAAAAGAAAAAAACCCACCCAAAACAGAGAGAGAAAAAAATTAGGGGGGAAAAAAAAAGGAAACGGAAAAAAACCCCCAAAACACCAAAAAAGAAGGAGATGCGCCACGGTGATCTTCAGGGAGCGGCCGCATCCCGAGCGCCGCTCCGCGCCCGCGGTACCCCCGCGCCTCAGCTCCTGCGGTGTTAACCCTTTCGGCCGCGCTTCCAAGCACAGCCGCCGCGGGCGCTTCCCAGACACAGAAGTGATCCCGGGCTTCCAGAGCGCTCCCGTCTCACCTGGGGCTGCCGCCGCCCCGACGACGCTTCTGACCCCCGCGCACACGGACGGGCCGGCGGGGCCAAGACCCGCGACTGGGGACGCACCGCACCGCGGGACGGGGCAGCCGCCCGCTGCCAGCGCCGCCTTCCCGGGTGCTGCGGGATAACACGAGCGGGACCCCGTCCCCCTCTGCCCCACGCGCTGCCCCTAAAGCACTTCCCGGCAACGCCGGCCGCGATGCGCGGAGCCTGCGCCCCCCGGCGCGCAGCCGCCACCCCCCCAACACGGGCCGGGAGCGGGATCCCCGAGCTTACGTGTGAGAATCATGGTCTCCGCCGGCCGCGGTGGCTCCGCGGGACTGCCTGCGGGGCCGGCTGGCTGCGTCCCTGCCTGCCCGCCTGCCTGCGCGGCGGCGNACGCGAGAGAACGGTGGCACACGCGGACACACCGCACAGGCACTCGCACACACACATATGCACACACTCATGCACACACTCACGCACGCACACACGTGAACATGCACACACCGCTGCACGTCTGGGGGGTCATGGGGAATCACACAAACCAAAGGTAATGCGGTCAAAGACAAGCTAAAGGCTTCTGTGCCTTTTGTTCCTTTGGTTTTTAATGGCTGTCAGCTCTTGCGGTGGCCAGGTTTATAAAAAGCAGTCAGCAAGGCTCTCAATACTTTTTCCAGGAAACGCGGAGAAGAGAGTTAACTGAAAAGGCAGCATGCCTCCTTGGTGTTATAAACTGGAGAGGTTTGGAATGACCTGAGCAGTCCAAGGCATGGGGGATGCTGAACCTTCAGCCAGAAGCGAGCCGTGCAGGGTGGCCAGGGGATGCCAGTCCCTCCCTCTCCAGAAAGCGTGCTGAAGAGTGCTGTGAAACTTTAGAATTCTTGAGCACCATCAAAGTCTCAGTCTGAACCTGGATGGAAAACAAGCGTTTTTCCCATGGGGACCACAGCACAGCCATAGGCAAGTCTTGGAGACAGTGGAGCAAAGCCTGTGTCTGGAAGCTGCTCCCTACACCACTTATTCCCCTTCATATTTTGCAAAGGTTTTTTGAATGCTTATTGCTTGGTTGAAACTCACATTCAGGACTATAAAATGGCACAAAACAGCTGCTCTACTTTTGAGCAGCTGCCAAACTACAAGCATGGAAAAAGTATTGTAAAAATTTGAAAATAACTGGACCCTGTCAAAGATTATGATTGGTTCATTTTCTTCCAAGCCAACATCATATTTTATACTCACTGCTGTTATTCGAATGTTCTGTTGTCATTTCTGCACTATGAATACAGATATAAAGTATACATAATGTGATGCTTGAGCTGGCAGTTTCCTGAAGAATAAACATCTCCCCCTTCTAGAGGCTGCAAACTGTGGCCAGTTGGCCATTATAATGTTGTTTCTGGAAACCCCTACACAGCTCTAGGTCATTAATTTACTTTAATAGCCCAGAAGAGGATGGAAATGCACTATATCTTCGAGCTTAACTTTACATATGTTACCTGCTTAATCAATTACCTCTTCATATCTAACCTGGCTCACACACTTTTTGGCACAGCCACATTTACCTTCATTTTTGAATGTTTCTTGTAAGGTCAGGATATATGCTTACTAGATAGGTCAGGCCCATTAAATGTTAATTCCTAACTCTAGCATGGGGAAGACAGACATATGCTATGCCCTAGCTGTTGAACAGCCAATAATTCCAATCTAATTGGCTTTCTGTCTGTACTGTCTTTAGTTTTATGCAGCTGGTAGACTAGTAAGTGTCCAAGTCCTCACGAGATGAAATATGCTGGTTACATATTGTGTGTGATTTTCAGTCTGAATTCCAGAAAAAAAAAAAAATCTGCAGTAAGTGTCCTCAAAAGGAAGGGAGAAAAAAACTGAAAAAATTTTACCAATAACATGTAGGAAAACATGCTGGCCCAAAGGCATTTCTATCACAGTAATAATGCTGGAACCAGGAGACCACCAAGTGTCAAGTTAATACCCTCTGTAAAAATCAGGGCTTGTTCCTGTAAACACAGACTGCCTAGGCTGCTTCCTGGACCAAGCCTTCATTTTGCATGGGAAGCTTTTGTATAGGACCCACAGGAAGCTTTTGAAGGAGGAGAGAATGGACTTCACAGAAAAAATGGGAAAGGTTTGGACAACTTGGCATTGTGCAAGGGAACTCAAAAAATCTAAAAGGGAAAGGGGATGTGTACAATAGTGAAGTAAAATCCAAATTGAGAGGGTTGTGTGATAGCTGGAAATCAAGATTTTGAAGTCAAAGTTTCATTTGAGGATTCTGAGAGGGGTGAGTGATAAGATTGGTGAATACTTGACAAATGTGTCCCAGACACAGAAGATGGGAAACTCTCAGTAATTAAATCAAAGGTTATCATTCTTCCCTCTACCACTTTGTTAAATAGCAAGTGAATGATGATGCTGATGATGAAACACTGTGTTTGTGCTTTAGTTCAGCACTCCTATTCTGCTTGCAAAGCTAATCAGCTTCCACAGTAAAGGAGGAATCTCCTCATTCAGGCTCTGCAGCCATGTCAGAAACAGTGACTTTTGTGATGGAGCGGTCTGTCTGTTGGGATCATCGCTAAATAGATGCTGGAGGATTATCACTGACCTGGATTAGATTCTTGCTGGTAATCTAAGAGAGAAAGGCTTTGATTGTAGTTTGCTATCACCTGCCGAAGACACACAGTCGCTCAGGCTTGCATTTTAACTTGGAATTCTATAGGGCTGCTTAAGCAGGCGTATTTTCGGAGCTGAAGCAAGGCATCAGCCTCACATTCACTGTAAAACGTGCTCAGAGGAGCATTCCACCTGAGGCATGGGTGTTTAACAGGCTACAACCACCCTAGGTAATCTAAGAGAGAAAAAGAGTGTTGTGAAATCAGGAGAGCTTTGGCCTTTAATATTTTTATTTCTTTATCTCTCTGGCTATTCAAAGAACAGGCAGCTGCCTGACAGAGACACAGGATTTTGGAAGTAGCCTGCCTAAGAGGGTTGTTTCTGTGGAGTACTGTTATCCTTAATGCAATCAATGAGCTCTTGCTGGATGGTAAAGTAACTGTAAAGGGTTGCCCGACAGGCACAATTACTCAGTTTAAAAGGTGAATTCTCCTTGTCTTGTAACTGCATAAGGGAGTGATTGCAGGAAGGCATCTAATAATAAGGACTTGATTGTCCTCTGCTTTCCTTCCCAAGCCCAAATGCCTTAATGCTTAACTGTACCCCTGTCATCCTTTTTTCTTCTAAATAGTGCAGTACACAGAGAAGATCCAATTCACAATTAGTCAACTGACCTGCTGGTACAAATACAGGATTGTCAGACACATGACTGCAACTCTAAATGCTAGTATTAACATCCTCTTAGCAACAGCATGATAGATTATGGTGCAGTTTCAAACTGAGTTTCCAGGCCTCTGGTTCTGGGCTTGGATTCCTTGTCCCCTGGGGTATGTTTGTACGTAGTATTTTGAAAGTCCAAAGGATTTTCATGTTCCAGCCATTGTCAGTGAAATAATTAAGTCTGAATTTTCTAGCACTCAACTGCACTGAAAGTAATTACTTAAAGAAGTCTGTAATTGTTCAGGCCTCTTGACAAAGAGTGTTTGCACTATCACTTTGCAGAGATAAGTGATACTAACAGCGCCTTGCTTCCAGAGAAGGAAAGACATGGTTCCACCTACTCATGGATCACAAAATGAAAGAGAGCATCTACCCCAAATACTTTTTAACAAAATATATAGTAAATTCACTATATTGCACAAAGAGGTTCTGCTCTATGGCTTGTAATTTACGGGCTCTCTGCTCTAGAAATCTTCCTATAAAAATGAACACTATTGGAAATGTTATCAGCTTGTCATGTATAATAGACTCCTGTAGGTGATCCCAGGCAACATTCAGTTGGGTGTGTTCCCCCTTTTTTTAAGCAGTAAAAACAATAAAGAAAATTAACCTTGCCTTATTCTTTGTGGTCCATATAAGTAGCTGTTTTAAAACAAGAGGTAAGAGCTCTGTGCTTTTGCCTACTTTTGAATGCCATCAAACACTGTGAGTTCAACAGTTCAGGCTGGAAATTAAACAACCAAGTTCACACTGTATTTAAGAAAGACTCTATTCTATGAATCCACAAGAGAATAAGAAATAAAATATAATTAAATAGTTTGACAAAGATACAATTTGATAAAATATAAATATGGATAAATAAAATAGGAAGAGAGAAAATAAGTATTTTCGTTCCATTTTAAACGCAGAGGATAAGCTCTTTAGCTTACATGAAATACCACTGGTTTATAGAAATTGGTGGAGATGTAGGGTATTTTTCCCATATTGTGGTTAATATTCTGTCACAGGTGAAGGTTTCTTTTTTAAAGACTGCAGAATTTTCTGCTGTTAATGGGTCAGCCTTCCGCTCAATTAAAAGCTATGTTTTTACCTTAAAAAGGTGATTCACCATTGCAAAAATAACCAACTGAATTTAATGTTCAAGAAAGTAGGCAAAGGAGGTAAACTACACCTTATCTACAAGAAGTGCTTAGAGGAGCGTAGTTAGAATTTCCAACCTGTGATGAAAGCTCAGAGATGATCCAGAGTAAGTGTATGGCTTGTGACACATAGAAGTCCTTCTTCCTTATATTTAGAAAGATTCAGAATCACCGTACTATTACTGACAAAGACAGCATCCATAGCTGATCACTGCTTCACAAAAAGGAATCTGAACCTGAAATTATCAGGATTAAAACCTCTGCATGTATGTGATTGTGTAAGTGAAACCTAATGGATGTGCAAGTTAAGGGGACTGACTGTTACACTACATTAGAGAAAGCTTTAATGAAGGTTTGTTTTGGCCAAGGCACCATCCCTAGGTGTAGTGGTGGTAATTGCCTTGGTGGCTGTGTGGCAGCAGAGCTCCATGGGACCAAGAGTCATCTCTGAGCCCTCTCCTTTCTTTGTGGGTCATTTAAAAGGTGATATTTGTGCCCAAGTTCTCACCCCAGCTCTCTTCCTCTGTGCTTACAAATCACAGTGTGCAATGAAGTGTGAGAGGAAGACAGCACAAAGGACACTTTTACTCAAAATATATTTTACAAAAGATGAGCAGCTTGATGATGGTGTAAAATGGTGGCAGGAAATATAGCTCAACTTTTTGTTGCCTGGGAAATTTTTTTTACTCTGCGTTCTTGTGACAGCAGCTATATTATTTCTAAATCAACCTGCTCTTCACTCTTAATTTTTAAAGCAGGTAGATTTTACCTTCCACCTTTAAAACCACCAGTTTTGAAGGCATTCCAGTGGTAAGATGCATTTTTTTAAACCTCATTTTGTGTTCACGCATGACCTCCAGTCTGATGAAGAAAAAAGGTCAGCTTTTACAGAGAGACAACAGTAACCTTTCATTAAACAAGATGTAAGTTGCCCACTAAAGTAGATGAAAACTGAAAGACTAATGCCTTAAACATGTCAAAACAGTGGTTAAAATTGGTTTATGAAGCAGCTGTTTTGTTATATTACACATGAGATGCTAGACTTTTCAGCATGAGACCCTGGGATAAACTGTGTCAGCCATGCAGTGCCCAGCTGGAGTTAAAAGGAGTAAACAGGAAGGAAATAAAGGTTTTGGGTTTGGTTTTTTTTGTTTTGATTGGGGGTATTTTTAATTATATTGAGTAAAAAAATTATGAACAGTGAAAAATTTCTTTTCAAAAGCAGATTTTTTCTTACTTCCATCTTCCATCTTGTGAGATCCAAGCCTTTTTTGCTAAATGAACTCTATATTCATTAAACTTATTTCCTCTGGAGGAAATAAGCACATGCATCCACCTGGACCAGTTGACCCATTATGTGAGAGACTGTTGCTGTTTTAGCCTTGGGGAAATCTTCAGGACTCAGGAAATAATTTTAAACCCGTGACTCAATAAAGCATGATAACTATGGCAACTGGAACACACATGATGTGATGGCTAATTTCACATCAGCATTCATCAGGGGAGGTACTAGCTTGGTACTTCAGCATGGAGAGTAGCTATTGTTAATGTCATGTGAAGCTGCAGAGATGGGGAAGAAGGAAAACACAAGTTAGCAAGCCCAGTGAGCAAAGTGAGGTCTGCTGTAAGTCATAATCGATTCATAATCCTTGGTCCTGTTCTTGACAGCACAGTGGACTGAGACTCAAAATACCTATCTGTAGTCTTGTTTTAACTTATCAGGCAGCCTTGGTCTTTCTATTCCCCTTCTCATATTTCATTTTTCCTTAGATAAATTAGGGGGAATGGTACATGCCTCTTTTGCAAAGTGTTTGAGATGTACTGTGGAAAGTACTGTATGAGATTATTACTATTTATGTCTAATAAAAATCTTCTTGCAGACTGCTAGTTTGGCTGCTTCTTTCATTGTCCATGCTCATGCTCTCACTTATTGTAACTGAAAACCAGCTTATAGCAGCAATTACCTTGCCTTTTACTGGGAGATGTGTACATGCAGACAGTTACTTAAGAGCACCTTAAGTAACTTGCTAGAGTGTCAACACCCATAATGATGTCTGAGGAAAGACAAGAGAAGTGGAGGGGGAAGCTAGCTGTCGTGCCAGCAAGAACAAACTGAGTTGAAGAAGATTTATTAGGTGTATATTGCTCAGATAAATGTGATCCTGACTTGAATGAGAGCCAGCAATAGCAAGGGGAGGGGATCAGGCAGAAAGAAGTGGCTGTTTGGACTTCATCAACAGATTCAAGACCTGATGAGGATTAGGAGGAGTAACAGAATTGCTGGGGCGCTCATTCATCACTTTAAAATTTAGGGTTATGAATTCTAAATGGATGGTCAGTTTAGCTGAAAAATGCCCCCTCATCCTTCTTGCTACATTTCTCTTTTTATGCCAGTATGTTACAAAGTGAAAGTATTGCATGATATTATTTGTGAACGTGATACAATGCATAGAAGTGACTGACACGTTAATAGGAGCTTTCGTGTTTTAAAAACAAAGTCTCATGTTCTGTTACATGACCACAAGAAAAAGAAACATGGAAAGTTGTTAGTTTGCTTTCATATTTCAACACTGTCACATTATGAAGAGCTACCTTTTTTACTCTCCTTGTTTCTGAGATTTTACTTTTGTCTTCATATCATTTTACAGAGACATGGTAAATTAGCTAATTCTTGAGAGAGGTAAATCTCTTATATCTGATCTTAGCCCAGAGCAGTTTTTAAATACCAACATTCTGAATTTAAAAACCCCAAAACCCGATTTCTTGTTACTGGGAATATATGAAAAACATTATTTTTGTTAAAGAAAAAAAAATCAGTGTTCTCTTATATTCTGAAATGTCTTTTATTTTTGCATTCAACTTCAAAATGCAAAGGCAGCAGTGATTGGAGAATGCTTTAACCTAAATCTCTTTGCCCAGTACACCTGATAAACTGAGTTTACCATGCTGTTATATTAAATTTTACAACAGTTCTGTCACTATAGCAACAAAGTAATCCCTACACTTGTGTTCTATTATTTTAAATCAAACATGCTATGAAACAGATTCTCTCCTGTTGTAGTTGGTCTTTTTTAAAGCCTGTGGTTGCGCAGTAATTTGCAAGAGCTGAGCATCTACTGGAGTTACTGTTAGACACAAGAAACTGATAACGGGCAAAGTTTATCTTATTTCATTCTATAGCAAATGATTCACATTTCTGTATGACACCTTTAGTATAGCAGCAAATGTATTCTGAAGAACTCCTTTCTTTTTCCATGACCACCAAGTGGCCAGCTGCAGAGTAACATGACGTGCTCTGTGGGCATCTAAAAAGTTACATACGTGGAACAAATACTCTGATGTTTTAAAAATATTTTTGCCGCTGGATTTTCTGGGTCTTTTGTTTCCAGTGCTTTTACTGAAGATTCATTAATACATATGATGGGTGGTACAAAACAATAAGCCTTAAGTAGATATAGAAATTGATTATTTCTTCATAGGCCCCAGTTAAAATTATGAACAACATTATTTATAGGATGCAGTGCTAACAAGGGTTTGGATAATTTCTGGTCTTGAACTTTAAAATAAGGAGGATCCATTTTGAGAAAAGTAATGCAGGGAAAAAAAATTCATTAAGCTAACCTGCTTTTTGTTTGATCACAGCTTCAGAGAGTTCAAGGCAGCCAGGGACATACCTGTGCTAGGATCAATGGGGGAAGTGATTAACAGTGAAAGGACATCCTGAACCTTTCATGCTCAAACCAGAACTTTCCCTCCTTTGAAACAAGAGCCTTTACATCACTTAGTAGAATTGTATTTCTCATTAGCAGCACTAGAGTACAGAAATACTCTCAATTTTCTTTGCTGAGGAATCGTTACCTTTTCCAGCTACAGATCTCAAGATTAACACTGCTCCTGGCCTCTGATTTTTAGTCAGGAAATATAAACAATGACTTGAAAGTACATGCAGAACTGATTTACCAGTAGATTTTTAGAATCTGTCGTGCTTGTCATATTGACCGTACAAACTTAATTACCTAAGATCTAAGAAACTAAGCTTGCCTCTCAGCTCCTTAATGTAAATCAGTGTTAGCACTAAGAAAAATCTATAAAAAATATCCTGAAAATTTAGATGTTAACAGGTTAGAATGTGGAATTTCTGAGCTGATGAAGTGAACCAAAGTATTTGGGAAATATTTAGAAATAAAAGCCACATGTCACTTGGCCTAGGGTGCAAGGATCTCATTTGTCAAAAAATTATGAGCCAGATATCCCAAAATCATATACTGTTTTGAATGTGGTCTTATATCAAAGACAAGAAGATTATGTGATTGCAAATATGTAAAAAATGAATCAAATCCCCAAACTGGTATTCACTTCTATGTTAGACAGGTATCTGAAGTGTTCAGTTGCTTGTCTCCTTTGCTATTTCTGTTGCATTTCACAAAGTTAGCTGACTTCATGATGAGATTTGAGCTATGAGGGAAATTTCCTGGCTAGCATACAGAATGAGAACAGGGACAGCTCATCCTCAAATTTGCTTCTGAGGTAGTGAGTTACTGCCCACCAAGGCAACCTTTTAGCTAACCTATGATTCTTGGGTGCTCCATCTGTTTATAAAGGGCAAAATAACTTCCTGCTTTGCCTTATGATAGCACCCTTTCCCCCACTAAGCCATATAAAAAGCTTTGTACCTTGAATAAGAATTTCTCATCTTCATTTCTGTAGCTCCTATGCTGGGTATTTACTTCACGTACTGCCAGTTTTTCCACCTCTTTTTTTCCATTTCCTTTCCTTCCATTTCTGCCTTTGTCTTCTTTTCCCTTTCATAGATAGCTTCTACTAATAGCAATTGCAAGGGGTAGAAGTGCCTTCCTTAGATCTTTTCCTTATCTTCTATTCTTTTGGCCAACTCAGGTAAAGAGGAGGCAGAACATTAGATCCAGATCTGTTGGATAGTGATCCCCAGTGAGGGAAAAGCATACAGACCAAAAGGAGGAACTGAGAGGTGAGTTTCTAGATTCTCTAGAAGGAACTGAGAATCCAGAAATCAAAATATAAATATTGGAAGACTGAGAGACAAGATCACTGCCAGACTAAGTGAATTGTGACCAAGTAAACTGTGTCTGCAATTGTAGTAACACAAATCTAGCAATTAATTTAATGCTTCCATGGAGCCAGCTGATATCCAGGGCTCTCAACTCTTGGATATGAACAAATGTACTAAATGAAACAAGAAAGAGGGTGGTCTTCAAGTATCCTGATTAATTTCTGCTAGAATCGCTTTATATAGCAATTATTTATGTTACGACAGACATTATCAGAGCACGCAGAGTATAATCTAACCAATTTGAGAGCTACCTAACATTTTATAGCTTCTTTATAATGTATTGCACAGATTTATGGAAAGTCCAGACAATAGTGATGGGTTGCTCTGTTTAACATGAAATAGTGTTTGTCAGCTTAAAAGATCTCCTTCCTTGGTTAGAAAGGACTTTGTTGATTTCAGGATGGAAAGGAATTTAAACCTCATTCATACAAATTCATATATGCAGTTCTATTTGGTTTGAAGTGTATATTGAAACTGGAGTGCATAAATGTTTGCAGGATCATGTGCTTAGTTTTTTGGTGATGAATTTCCAGGATCTTTCACACACCATTTCTATGTTCTCAGCCACACTTCACTCGAAACTCTTAAACTCATTCCATTAAGCATATCTCCTCAAGAATGAAAAGCTGATGCTTTATGCTCTGGCCACTTGTACCCACTATTTCTGATCTGGCTGATAATGCCAGAAATCAAAGTACAGTTTATCAGAACAGCAAGGCTTTTCATAATGGTCTCTCTGCATGAAAAGTCCATGTGTCAGCTAAGAAAATGAATTTTTAATAATACTTGGCACTGAATGAGGGGTTTGTCTCAACAGAGTGCGTCAAGCACTGCTTATCTGATCTTTGCAACTCTGAAATACGTTTCACCTATTTGAATGATCTTTTTCTTAGCCCTCTTTATATCAAGAAGCTTACTAGGATATGATATCCTCAATATCAACACAGCAATTCATTTTTTTAATAAGGAAATAAAAACACAGTAGGGATATTTACATTGGTGTGCTCAATAACATTTCTCTGTTGGACAGGGAACAAAATTTTCTGTGTCTGTTTAAAATTTTGGAGAAGTTTATGCTACCTTTTTAAGCCAGGCAAATATTATGAAGTTTATGCATGAGTTTAATATATCTTTTAAAGATGCTATCTGTGAGCTTGATGCCCTTTTAATTCTGTACTTAATTATTAAGTATCATTCTGAGTACATGCTACTATGCAAACTCTATGTGGTGTCACAGAACGCGGCTCTGCAATTTGCAGTGCTTGCAAATAAAGGCTCTTAGATTTCTTTGTAGCAGTTTGACACAGACTGTGTATGCATATACTGTAAAGAAAGAAACATGATCTGTAAGACTAATTTAGAGACAAATGCTCTGCTTTAGATTTGAAATAGTAATCTGAAAAAATAAATATATACATAAAAAGGCAAACTAGTTATTCTTGGTTCATACAGCAGCAGCTTTAAAAGACAAGCATTCCTTCATAGACTAAAGATGAATCAAAGTTCTCTGATTCCTGTAAAAATGTGTGTATTACAGTCATAGTTTGTTCTGGATCAATTCCAGTGCATTGTGATGATAGGAACTAGAAAGGAAAACTCAAAAGGGTATTTTTAATCACTTTTACCTCTATTAACAATGTGATGCTATTTCCATTGTTCCTGTTATAAAAATAAGTAGCTGACATGTTCTCCAGAATTGATTATTGTGTTTTAGTCGCAGAACAGCCATCAAGATATTTCAGCCTATCAGGAAAGGGAGTGGAAAGGAGCTGACAGAGAAACCTCAAAGGAAGGACAAGACACTGTGCCTTTTGTCCTTTGTTCCAAGATGGAAATAAACTGTCTCCACTTTTGATAAGCTTTTCTTTTGATCTTTGTTTGCAGTAATTAGGGTTAGACACTAAGTTATTTTATGAACCCTTTCAGGCTTAGCCCCCTCTTAGCCAATATGAATATGAGTTATTTGACCTCAGCAAACAACCACATTTATTAAGTTTTTATTATTTGCTTTGATTTATGGAGATTTCACCTAATGTGCAAGGGAACTAGATATTGATAGATTTGGGGAAGATGAAAAGTTTTTTTTCCTGCAGATTTAATTTTACTTCATATTTTATAAATGTGAGAACATAAAATGCATTAAAAGATATAAAGATCTATTTTCTGTCTATCTGAGTCTATCGTATAACTACATATACAGTTTTATATATATATTTATGTAGTTTCTAACAATTTGGAATGCTCATCACACTGTGCTCCCCTCTAGTTTAGATGTTTGGGAAAATCTGCACTCTATGTAAAGCTACAGATTGGTGCTGTCATTTATGAGTATCGGTAAATATCATGTCTGGCTGCAGAGAGAAGTAGGTTTTTACTGTAATTCATACTGAAAGACAAATTGGATCCAGGCACCAAAGGAGATGCTGGGAAATAAGAATTTGGGATTCAGGGGGATTAAGTTAGAAGCAGAACTGGAGTGTTACCTGCTTCTTGTGCAAACATAACAAGAAATTCAGGTGTTAGTTTAAGAACAAATGTGGTTTTCTTTGTTTGCAAAACTAGACTTTGTCCTAGGCAAAAAACCCCAACAAGCCAAACCCAAACCAACTCAAACAAACAAACAAACAAAACCAATGAACTCCAAAACCACCGAAACAAAAACCATCTCCACAAAAAAGCAAAACAAAGTAATCTGAGCAGTTAAATACATTGTAAATCTAGGCAGTTTTCACATATATACCAGAATTCATGATACTACAGAGTAAAACAAACGTAATAGTCAAAGAATGTAGGCAGCATAATTTCAGAAGAAAGTCCAGAATTAAAGTGTATGTATATTTTTACATCACTGATCATAGATTTTAAAGATCATTGTAACAACCTGAATCACAAGCCTTGCTTAGGTTTCCTGCTTGAAGTGGTATCTCCAGCATTTTAAAATGCCTCCCTTAGCAATGCACCTTGATTTTAAGATTTCAAATGGCAACTTCAAAGTTCAACACATGACAGATTACTTCAGAATTTAAAATCACGTGTGTCTTAGTCCAAATGTTTTTCCCTTAGAATCAGTATCTAGTCTTTCACCAGTGTTCTTTCGTATTGTCCTGGAGATCACGATCAAGCTGTGGGATTGCATTGAGAACTAGATGATGCAAAGCTATAACATCCCTCCTAATGTCATGGACGAAAAATATTATGTGTGTTTTGCTGAGACACATCATTGCATTAGTATACAGTTTCATGTCTGCAGTTTTAAAAAATGCAATAATTTTCAGTAGCTTCCTGAAACATGTAGTATAGTCATTTACTGGAAAATACAGAATGCTCTTTAAGGGATCTAAATTGCTGAATCTCTGCCTCTCCAGTGGAATAGTCTACTCTTATCAGCTGAATAAGTGATACAGTCTAAACAAAGGGTAATAATGTTCAACTGGAATTCCAGGAAAGGAAGCTTAATGCGAACTTCCTGATTTAATCTTACAAAAATAGAAAGGTTGATAGGATAAATGAATCACTCAGAAGAGCAGATTTTGCTTCATTTAATTAAAACAGACCATAAAAATGTCAAAGTACTATTTGTAACATTAACTGCAAAACTTGCATGTAAAACTATTTAAAGTATCATTTTCATGCATGAGACTGAGAAAAATCTCTTTAGAGAAAATACTCAATTTTCTCAAAATTTCTTCTCATTTTCCAGCCTGGAAAACATGGTGACAGCTACACTGACATTTCTTATACGGTTTCCTGCATCTCCTGCTTTTGGTGGGTCAGGAAAAGTCTTCTCAGAAGTAAATTTGGAACTTCTTCTGGGAGATAATCAGCAAGTCAGAGATGCATGGATATTGAAGAAAAAGAAAAGAACTATTTTGAGCCTTAAGAAGAGGTTTCGTTGGGTCCAGTTAGCGTTCACTTTGACTTCCTGACAATGGTAGTCACTCAAGTGTGGAATAAACTCACAAAGAAAGTGGAATGAACAGTTTTTTGAACAAGATACCTGGTAAGTTGCTGGGAAATGAGCAAGAGAGCTGGTCCTGCATTGCTAGTAGAATGGAAATGACAATGTAGTAGGCCTTCTCATTCTCTAAATTGTTCAAATTTGTAACCTGACAGCAGCTTTATGTACAGCCAATATGAAAATATCTAAAATGTAAGTGACAAGCTGTGATTACAACTGTCTTCTTGTCCCCTACCAAACCAGCAGGAAAATGTGTAAAAAATGTGTGTGTACTGCCATAACCCTCTCAACAAAAACAAGCAGGATATCCACAGGACTGCCAGAGGCCATCGATATCAGAGGAACATGCATCCATTTCCTGAGTCTTGCATATGTTCCACCCATGATCAATCCTTGCCTTAGGTGGAAAGTTTTTACTTCACACTTGGAAGGAAAATGTCATCTTCTTAGAAATAGCTTTTTTTGCCCAATAATTTTCAGTTTCTAAACTTTTCCAGGATCAAGTTCTGCTTAATGGCAAGCTGATGGATTGGAATCTTTTTGTGCTCTTAGGCAGAACCTTGCTACAGCTGGCTTTTTTTTTTTCCTGATCCAGGTTTGATCCCAGGTTGGTTTCTTTTCTGTTTGTTTGTTTGTTTGTTACCAGTTTTTATTGCCTTCTAGTTTGTTACTTTCTTCTATTTTGTTTTTGTGGTTGAAGGTTTTTGTCCTTACTAACATATAAAGTTGCTCAGAATGGGATATCAGAGACACGCTTCATGTGAGAGGGCTGCTGCGTGCATTTATGGCTGAGTGCTGCCAAAAGAAAGCAAGAAGAGCCAGACCTGGCGAAACATCACATCTGTGCATGTAAAAGATCTTCAGAAACATGCTAAAGGTAGACATGGACGACTGATAGCATCTGAAGTTGGAAGAGGTGCAGCTCCAAGTTAATACTGAATTCTATTTTATTAGATGACTCCGACACCAATTTTACTCATCCTTGATCCTTCAGACAATTCAAGGACAGGATTAACCAAGTCTATTATAACTTTTTTTTTGATGCCAAGATGTGAAGAATGTGAGGAATGACTTCTACAGAAAATCACATGGGAAGAAAAATAAGGAAGAGGTAAAAGAGTGACACAAAAATCCTAAACCACATGGACTCCCTTGCCTAGTGACTGACTCCATAGTGAAAGTTAGGGATTATCTTCCACTAGAGATTTAAAATGGGAAAATCCTGAACAATGCTGGAAATCAGGTCAGTGTTATACAAAGGTAGAAAACAAATATTAAAAAAAAAGCGAATTCATACTGACCAAAAAACCAATGCAATCTCCTCATTCCCTGTTGTGCCTGAGATATCTGGGTGTTTCAGACAGCTGTGATTGATGAGGCGCCCATCTGTGATGAGCTAAGGATGGGATGTGAGCCTTGGAGTCAAAATGGAATCGCCTACTTTTGGCCAAAATGTACTTTATAGGCCAGTGTGCTATGACTGCCAGCTATCTGTTTTCTTTTGGCACTAGAAATAACAGTCTTGGATAACCTCCCTTTGGAAGTTTAGTTCCAGTTGCAGATATTACAGAAGATTCTTCCATTTCATAGAAAAAAAAGATAAAAATTAGAAGGAACATACTCATCTTTTGCCAGACTTGCAAGATATATTTTTCCCTACATATTTAATGGTTTGGGTAATTATTTTCTTAATTAGGAAACTTGTCAAAACACATTATGGTGACTGATTTCATGTCACCACTGTTTTTCCTAGCAGTTTCTGATTACTGATTATATGTTACAGAAAAACATTCATTTATAATTACTGACAGTAATTTCTTAGGGATCATTAACAGCCAAAATTTATTGCCTACCTAAGTATTTTACAGCTTCCCTAGGGAAAAGAATAAAAAAAAAAACAAATAGTTTTTTTTGTTTACAGTTAAAATTTGAGTTCAGAAAATGGAGTTCTGTGTTTGATTGTACATTAGGAACTTAAAGGCAAGAGATGATGAAAAAATCCATGTCTATCAGTGCTACTCCTGGATGAGGGGGCCTACAATACTAAATGAAAAAACACACATTTGCACTACTGTGACACCTTTAACTGAGATTTGCAAAGCATGCTGCAAACAATGTTTTAGCCTCAAAGTAATTTTAATGCATAAGCTCTCACTTTACAGTTAGAGAGACTGAAGCACACAAAAAGGTATGGGCATTTTCCACAGCTACATCCTGAACTGGCTGAGAAAACTGTGAACAAAGTCTGCCAGTCTTTTCCCCTTTTCTGGACTTTACCCTTAGGCACCACTCACAGCATTTCATACACTCCAGGTCATAACTGGCTTGTGCCTTACTTTTGCACCAGTGTAGCAAGAAGGAAAAGTTCTACTGGTTCCAGTACAAGACCCAAAATTGCTTGAAGTTTCTGTCCTCAGTCTGCTTCTGACTCTTCCAGGGCTACCAGAGTTCAGGAAAGGGAGCACCTACTTTACCTCAGAATGGAGAGCTCACATGGGTGACTGCACATTGCTTCTAATGCAAGTCAGTGTCCTGAGGGTGCCATTAAATAGAATGGTTGTCATGACATAGGATGTCATGAAAAATTCAAGTTCTGTATTGTTTTAGAGAAGGAGAAAATACAGATTGAATTTGATGTATGGACTAGTATTTGGCTCAAGGTATGTATTCAAGTATGCATCTCACCTGGTTTTCTTTTACTTTATCAATAACATTTGTAGTTTTCTTGTCTAGGGATAACCTTAGTGTTTATGCTGTGTTATTTGGAATCCTTAATGCAAGGCAGAATCTTGCCAGTCTAACTATTCTGTACCAGTTTACCAAAGTAACTTTAAGTATCCAAGGATATCTATTTCTTGGTCATTTTAATACCACAGTTATCTGCAGCTTCCACTCTCTGCTAACAGATGTTTGGTTACTAGTGTTCCATATTATGCAATAAGACAGCGAGTCCCCATCAGGAACACAAAGTACTCTAAGCCAGATCACTTTCATATTTTCTGGCATTCAGCGATGGGTAAATCTCCAAATAGTTTGTACATCCTTTTAGCTCAGACTTAATATCCAGAACTCATTACTAGAGCTAAGTTTTCTCAATCTCAAAACCAGACTAGTTATATGATGAGATGCATCTTTTTTTAATACCTGTATGCAGACTATGGTGCCAAGGACTGGTTTTGAAATAAAATAAGGATTGTCTGAGGTGTTTAAATTTACCTTCATTACAAAATTTCTCAGGAATACAACTGAACAGAAAGAACTTCATTTGAGGCATGGCTGAAGAAGCCTTTTAAAGTGTTGGAAACCTTCCTGTTACACACTAGTTACCCATGTCAACTGAGAAGAGCACAGGCTGCAAAAGCAGATTTTTTAGTAACAACTTCAGTGATATCAAGTATTAGGAAAACATGAATTGTTCCATTTTGCAAGAGTAGGACAGCAAAACAATTTCATATGTTTTGACTGATTTTATCTCCTTAGCACACAGTATAGTACATTTTCTCGAATGATTAAGCATAGATAAATCAGTTCTTCATCACAGGTCTCCAAATGTGTAATTGACATTTTGACAATTCCACAAAAAAATAAAAGCCTTACTGAGGCAATTACATTTGCAGTCCTGTGTAGCAGATATTTTTTTTCTTCTGATGGAAGATAATTAAACATAATTAAATTACAGTTTCTTCATGATTTTGCAATGTTAACATTTAAAGTCTGTGTCATTCACTTTTTGCAGCTGTTATTTTGTTCAAGGAGTCAGTGTATTACTTGACTTTTCTGTAAGAAGAAGTAGAACCACTTTTACTTCCTTTAACATTACAATATTTGGTTGGGCTATTCTTATGTGAATAAGTGAGTGAAGACATTGCAAAAATTTTCCTGAAAGTGCAAATAATTAGTTTTTCTCAGAGCTGAACTTGTGCAAAAAAGCATCAAGCACCCTGTGGTAACAGATGAAATTAGCTGTTTGATGCAGTACCAAAATAGAGCAATCTGAGCTAATACTGCGGAAACTCTGTAGGGCACAAGAAGGGGTAACAAAATGATGGAAACAACGGAGAGAATTTTAGATGACAGCTTAAAGGACATGAGGAAGCACGCTGAAAGCATTTCCTGTAGCACAAGCAGAGGAAAAGGCTTTCACGATTGGTTCCACAGTTCGTTGCCTGTGGAGACTCTGTATGAGGGTCATCCATGGCAGCAGGCACACACGTTACGTGCACAACATTTTCTGGGGATGGATACACGCACTGAGCAGATGTAGGAGGTACACAAAAGAAAAGACCAAGTGGGGAGGTTACAAAGGTTGTATGTTTTCTCCTGTCATTGCTGTGCGTACTGTAAAACCCTAGCATAATTTCAGGCAAACCAGAGTTTCTTGCTAACCCTGTCACCCATTACCTTTGAATTATGCAGGGAGCCACAAGCTCTGCCCCCTTTGCCCTTAAGATCTACCATGGACATAAGAACCTGGCTTTTGATTAGACTGAAACTCAAGTGGCCCTCCTCCAGTCACTGCTTCCCAGCCATGTTTGCTGTCATGCTTGCATAGAGCCTTCTCACAGCCTAATTGCTGGAAAAGTCTTCTCTGTTTCTGGACCTCTCTGTTGTCAGAAGGGAAGTGGCTTATTCATACTCTGCTTTGTTTTCCAAGCAAAATTTGTTGACAGTCTGCAATTCCCCCAGAGCCCTTGCGGGAGCCTGAAATTTTGCCCAGGATCTTCTCACCCACAGAACTGGCCGAGAGCTCTGGGTGCTACTTCAGCCAGAAGGCTTGCGTAGAAAGGAGGGAGGGGTATTGCACAGCAGAGTGATTTACTGATCTTGGATCTTGGATTTGTACCTCCAGCCTTCCCTCTCCACCCTCCCAAAACTTGGATTGCAAGAGGAATGCCTTTCTCCTTTACTCTGTATGTGCTCAGGGTTATAGTGAAACCATGCAATTTCCATGAAGTCATCTCATGGCACCTAGCTAAGTGTTTTTTAAAATATTGCCTTCTGCATGAGGGGAGAAGAAAATTAAGAGGTGCTCTTGGGGCTGGTGCACAGCTGATACATGAAAATTAATGCAAATATGTCTGTTCTCCAACTGGATGTAACAGCACAGGATATATACATAAAAGAGTGGGGAAAAGCAGAGTAAATAAAATACATGCAGGTATTATTCTGCTGTTCAGGGCAACATGCTGGGTTCAACCCCTGAATCATCTATTCCACACCCAAAACAATTTAGATTACAAGTGAGATTTTTTAGGTAAAGGACACATTCATCAAATCCTTGCCACAGGCCAAGAGATGGCCACAGGTTAGAAACTGAATGGTAATAGGTCAGGGAAAGAGAAGAAATCTCATTTTTTGTTCCTGAATCACAGGGATGTGAGCTTCTGAGGGCTACAGCATAGTGCACATGGACTTACTAAAAACTGTAATAATCCTAATAAAGTTCAGAAGAAAGGAATTATTTAAACTCCTTATTATGTCCCATTGGCTTAGGAGAGGATCTAACTTATGTTGTTTGTCACATCTCAAAACAATGAACTGAATACACTTGCTAATAGGAAAGCTTGATCTTAGCATTATTCTATAGCTTGTGCTCAGTTTTTGTGTTTTTGTAAGGGCAAACAGAAATGTTTAGCAAGGACAGATGAATTTACGAAAAAAATATTTCTCTGCAATAATGATCCTGGAAAAGCAACAAGGAAGCTGTTTAAATGTAAATCTGAGATGGGAAATGCTTCCATAAAAAGCATGTATCCTTTTTCATCGGCTCTCTTATCTTATGAAAGAGATAGCTGGAAAAAGTGAACAGAAAATGCCTTATTGAAGAGTTGTGCCAGCCCATTCCTTGCTGATCTATCAGTTAAGTGCTTTAGAGAAAGCAGAATCTGATTCTCCTACATTTCCAGAAAACCCAGGAACTCACTCCTTTTAAATGTTGGCAAAAATAAGCAGGCCATGAGTATTTTCTCCAACAAGTTTTAATAATGAATGCCTATAATTTAGAGAGGCTGAAAACAGTATATTTGCAAGCACACATGCAAGACGTCAATATACCCTCTGGAAAATCTGCTGCAGCTGCCTGATAGTCTTACAATATTATTAAATATGGGGTTATTATTTCACCATGTTTAGGTCACTTTTGGATACAACATAAGGAGAGGGAAGTGTTGGCCCTGTTGTACTAGACAATGAGCTTTCCATATGTTGGAAATAGCATCAAGAAAAGAAACTGCCCAGCAAAAAAAACCTTGGTATCAACGAGAGGGAATACTCAGTACATCACTAATGATCCCATCCACCAAATATTCTCAGACTCTGACTGTAACCATGCTGTCTGATCTCAAAAAAGGAGAGGGATGTTATTTGTCTTAAAAAAAGAGTAAAAATAGTTAAGCCATCCGTCAACTAAAACCAAGACAAGTGTTCTGTTCTCACTGTTGAAACGGGATATTATTATTCTCATGGGGATTAATAAGCCTAGCTGGAGGAGTCTGGCCCTTCAGGAGGTCAATAGAGGAATGCTTATGATTAATGTTTTGGTCCATGGTCTATCTCTATGCTAAGTTATTAAAGCTACGTTGCCTTTTACCATCCCCTATTAATATGACATTAAATTCCTGCTATCATTGATGCTGCAGACTGCCCTTGGCTCTCAGAAGTAAAATAATACTTTGTGGAAAAGATTTTACTGTACAAATAATCAGATTTAACATCCCAGTTTTTCCCAGCTCTCAGATGTCAGCACTGCCTGTAATTAACTGTGAGCTGGAATGTGGGTTGCCATGCAGTAACCACACCAAGCATCTTCTCTCACATCTTGATTTCCCATTTCATATATCCCTCTTGAGTTTGGAAAATGAGTTGTGGAAGAAAAAGAGAGCAAAAGAGAGGAGACTCAGAACGAGCACATAAGGTGAGTCTATTGTAGATTCAGCCTATTAAACATTTTTTGTTTCTTTTTCAATTTACCAATCTTCACAAAAAAACCAAAACATTGTAGGAAAGCATTGCTTGAAGAAGTGGATGCCTTGAATGAAATAATCACATATATTCAGTAGTTAAAAATGTATTTCAAAGGGCAGTTTCCACAAATTCAAAGCTCTCAAAATGAATGACTGGAGATAACAGTTACTTATTTCCAGGTGCTTTTATTTTTTATAATAGATTAAGGGTGAAAGGTGAATGCTTGCAAGTTCTGCATGAAGTCTTGTTTCTTCAGTTGAGAGATCTGTGAAGGTTTTGTAAATCTCTCCAGAAAACCTAGTCCTAATCAGTTGCTATCATGAGGCTGCTAGAACATCTCCTATTTAAAGTAAATTTAGTTTTCTGGCTGCCATCATTCTCCTGACTTTCATAGAAGTGCTCCATATTTGCACTGGAACTATAGAGCAGACCCAGCCTCCCTTGAGTGTTGTGATACTGGCAACAAAAATGTCAGCTATGGCTGTCAGTGAAGGTGAGAGAGCTGCTGATTAATTTCCCAGTTTTATTCTGCCATTTGCCAGCAGACAAGGCAAATGCATGCTTTTTTTTGCTTATACACAAATGTAAACAACATTGTAATATAGGGTTTCGTTACTTCATTACCTGTTTTTTTTCCAAATGGGTAGAAAGATATACCATGAACTTTAACTAGTCCAGAGAATGGCTCTCCGGTTTCCACCATACTTCCCTGTTCAACTGGATGTACTTGTTGAACTCTTGAGACTTAAATTGTAATGACACTGGATATCTCAAACGTTAGCACTTCTGATGGATAAAACTGCTACTTTTAGAAATAATTAAGGCAGTGACACTAACAGCAGTTGTATTTAATCATGTGGGAGCTAGCTGTAGGAAAAGCCTTCTGTAAAAGCATCTTTTTCTTGATTACTGTTTGCTTTTCAGTATTTCTATAAGGCCTATGGGTTCTTCCAAACTTTTCAAAGAAAGGGGGAAGGGGTCGGGGGGCAAATATTGTCTCTGAACTCTTTTTTTCAGCGTATGAATATACTCCTCAGATTGCTAAAAAGGCATCTTTTTATTAAACAAAAATAACTTGTAAAGTAAAATCCTTACTGTCTCTATGTGCTGTAACACACATCATTTGGGTAAGAAAAGGTAAACAGGGAACTACCAGAAAGATGACAAATATGGTGATTTTGACAATACACTGGGTAACAAAGGCCATGTTAAATACCAAAGTGAGCATGGACAACCTCCAACAGAAATGGCAACAATGTTCAAAATGTGTTGGAAAAGGCATGTGTTTTCCAAAATCAGTTAAGAGTCACAGGCCAAGCATTCAGCAACTTTCTCAGGAAAAATGGCCATCTGAGGGGCTGCTGCTTTTGCAATCACAATAAACCTCCCAACACACAAGCGCTGCTAGCAGTGGAGTGACTAAACTCGGGATGTAAATCATTCTCCAGCTTTCATACAGAGCACTGCTAATCTCTCTGGAATATCATGTTAAAGCCATATTTTGCATTTCCATGAAGATTACGCTGTCTGACAGCAATGGTTTGTCCCAAAGCAGCGATGGAGCTGGGTTAGCCCTGTGTTAAGGGGTTGGAGTGAGGCCAGCATTTCTCCTCAGCTTCTCAGAGAATGAGTCAACACACCTGCTCTAAAAATCTGGATGCAGTCAGCAGCCAACGATGTAATCTTTGGCACAGTCACCAGAACTCCATCTGAATTATGTTCTTTAATTCAGGTTTTAACGCTTTTAATACAAGACACTATTGGAATTATTCAGGACTTCAAGTTTTTTTTTTTTCCCAAAAGATGTTCAATAAGAAAGTAAAACTGCTGCTTGCTTTAGCTAAAATTTTAATCTCTCTGGTGAAAACTGTAATAAATGTTACTTTTGAAATACAAATAAACTCTTTGTTTTTTGGCAAGAAACAGTCTTTTAATCTTTTTTTAGTTAGCCATATTTTCTCAACGATAGTAGGACTGCATTCTGCAAAACAAGCATTCCTATGAGTAATTCCATAAAGTTAAGGAATTAACTCATGTGAATAATGACTTGCAGGGCTAGACCCATGTTTTTGGATAATTCTTGAATATAAATATAGCAGAAAGAGAATTTTAACTGAGGAATTTATTTTAACTCTACAACAAAGAAGAATCAAAATGGCCATGAAATCATGTTGGTTTTCTGACCTTGAAATATTGTCTGCTAATCTCTACAGGAGGAAAATTGTGCAGATTGTGGTACAATAACAGAAGCCAAGTTAGCATACAGGTAATATAAATCCCACTGAAAACAGTGTTGTTAGGGTGTGTAGGAGTGGGTAGCATCATGCATATGGTGCAAATAAGCACAGCCCATTCCATAGTTCAAATCTACCTATTACCAGCAGCTAGTTTCATTTTTGGGGTGATTTGAAAATGCTGAGCTACCTGTTCTTCCACAGTCAGCCACGAATAGAAGCAGCCACTAACATTTTCTTTGTTTACTGGCATGTGGTTGCCAAGTTTTGCACCTTTCTCCTGGTGCAGGAGGAGGTGTTGCCAAATGAGCTCTTCCCAATGTATGGAGCAAACTGCTCAATAAACCTCTATATCTTCCCACTGTTGTATCCTCCCATTTAATTGGTCACAATGGGGACGAGACCAATATGCTGATGGAGCTCTCCATGTTTCAAAGCAAGTGGGGGATCTGCAGCTCTTCATGAAAGTTACCTATTATCTAATGTTGCAAAACAGAATTAATTAAAAAAGCAGAGCAATTAATATCACAAGTGCAGAGAGGAATCCCCTACTTATTCAAAATAATTCAATGCTACTGCTTTGAAAATAAAAAAGCAGCTTTAGTTTATATTTTTTAGAAAATCAAACGACAGCTTCTACAGGGTTTCCTGAGATGCAATATTGGCTGTGTTACTTCCTAAGAAATATTTCAACTGGAGTGGTAGAGATACCTAATTCTCTGAGATTTCTACCCATCTGACATGTTACTGTACAAAATGCAGAAATTTGCACTGTGAAAGACCTGAAATATATTATCAGTTAGAATTGTGGAATGTTGGGTTGGAAGGGACCTTAGAGATCATCTAGCTCCAACTCCTCTGCCATGGGCAGGGACAACTTCCACTAGACCAGGCTGCTCACTGCATAAGGAGAAGGGAAAATGAAGAAGGGAGAGAAATCTAGATAGGAGACTGAAACAAGGTCTTGTCAGACTGAAAAAAGAAGAAGGGAGGGGAACAGAGTGAGAGAGAGAAAAAAAAATAGTGTACAGAGAACCAGGAGGCTCAGTTCTCTTTGAAACAGGAATCATTTCTTAATGTTCGCAAATAACTTCCCAAGATGGGCTCTCATTTTCACTGGGGGATGCAACAAGGAGTAGGAGGATCATGTAGAGAGGAGATGTTTCTGAGAGTATGACTCAAATATTGTACTCTTAAATACAGAAAATAATGGATATACAAAATGCATGTAAGCTCTGAGATTAATATCCAGTTGGAGGAATGGGTACCAATGGATGGCTGGATGAAGGACCAGTGCTCTCCCATAAGCCACATTTCTTCAGAAAACTATGTTGAAAAAGTATACCCTTCATACTTCCACTGGCAACCAAAGCCTTCTGCCCAAATGATGTTGATTAAATCCTACTGCCACTGTTACTGCTATGACATATTGGACAGTTTATATTCATTTCTGTATCTGGCCAGACTAACTAGTTTCATTTAAGTATATTTTGTAATAGTAGCACGTAGAAAAGGCTTGAAAACATTTCATGACTGCTATTATTGGTGGAGAGGGATGTTATTTGGTATTTAAATCCATGTAATTGAGACAAAGCCTTTAAAAATTTCTTCTCAGATTTTTAAGCCACATAAAAAACTAGTAAATAAATTGAACATAAAACCCAACCACCTGTCTTTATTTAATATGCATTAGTAGCTGGCTTGGGCTTTTGTCATGACTGTGGGAATGAGTTAATATGTTTAAGACATGAATTTCTGCGGCTAACTTGCAGTTCAAGTTGTCTTCCATAGCTCAACAGCCACATCAACAAAACGAATGTTAGGAAAACAGCATTCGAAAATGCATTCCTCTCAAGCTGCTGGAGCAGGAAGTCCTCAGGTCAAGGGTCCTAGGAGAAATGTGGGCCAACTTAACAGTGCTTCCAAGTGAACTGTTCCACAAGCCACCTGTGTGTTCATCACTGAACAGAAAACAAAGTTTCTCTGAGAAAGAAATCCTCAAATATAGTACTTTGCTTGGTTCACAAAGAATTGTATCATCATGGTTCAATAGGAGTTAAAACAGAAAGAAAAAAAGTTAAATAGAATAAACTGAGGCTGTTTAGAAATTTCAATCTTTTCTCCACACCTTCAGCATTCTACCATCTACACAGGCATCAAATCCTCCACTTCCTTAATTGTTTCTCAATCAGTCATTTTAGTATTTGCTGTTTTGGCTGGGACACAACATGACTTTTGCATCTAGGAATAGCATGGAGATGTCAGGCATTGTGCACTGTCATCAGCTGCTCATGCTAGCTGGGAGATTGATATAATGAGTGAGGGTTATGGGAGATTATGGGTGATTAGAAACAGGAAAATGCACTCTTAAACTGGGGCAAAATGGAATGTAGAAAAATTGACTCTGCTGCCAAGAGGCTTATGGAAATGTCGATGGGGATATGAAAAAGAACTGAAATAGCCAAAAATATTAAATGTGTCATTAATTTGTGATGTGGTTATTGCCTATGAAGATGCACTGAGAATGGTTCCAAATTTCTGTTTTATTTTGCTGTCAATAGATTTTTCTTCTTTTGAAGAAAAAAAAATTTCCTCCTTTTCTCAGCCCACATTTTTTTTTTAGTTCTGGCACTTTTAGATTTTACTAATGATTGACCATACTAAATAGGAACTGACCTTTTGCTAGAAAAGTGCTCACAACAAAGAATCAGTAAGCTGTAGATATTTCTTCTATAAAGAAAGGTCTTACAGTCCTTACTAAATTGTGCCCCAGTGCTGGAACTCTTACTCCTTCACCCAGTTGCACAATGCCTGCATACTCACTCCAGTTTACTCTTTACCAAGGTAACTGCCCTTTTCAGTCCTGAGGGTTTCATTCTTCCTGTCCTTCCTTGACTTGGCAGCAAATCTCGACTGAGTATCAGGAACAGCAACACTGGGATCAAGGAGAGCTTTGTATGGTTAAAACTGCTGGATTGGGTGCTGGCTCCTTCTCCCAGTATAGGAACCCAAATATCCAACATCAATAGCTCAAGGGCTTAGTCAATATATCAGCAAGAGAAGCAGACGGACAGTGTATTCAGCATTCAGACTTTAAGCAGTACATGATTCCAAGATGTCCAAATTCTGCAGTTTTGACTCATTTTGTACACTTCCCTTCTCTTTTTTTTTAATGCATAATTGTAATGAAGAAGTTCCTACAGAAAGTAACATGATGCAGGGCTCACTGCTGAATGACTGGTCTATTAATTAGACACCTTTAGATAAAAGGCTGTTCTATGCTCAACCGATTAAACTGAGCCCTTGAGATATTTGAAGTTTGTTTTGTCACTATCAGACAAACATAACAGAACATGCCAGCCTGCAGAGGTTCATAACTAAACTGTTTGCAAGGTTAAAAAGAAAGGGAGAGGAAAAGCCTTGTTAATCTTCTCCATTCCTAATTTAAAAAAAAGTAAATATTTTTGTAAAAACATTTCAAAGGCTTCCACTTTCAGCTATGTGGCAGGTCAAGATTAGGGAAAACCCAAGCACCTCCTAAGGTTAAACACACTATTTGTCTCTGTCTTTCAAACTACATCTGAGTATATTTTGCAGATAAGTTTGGATAGGTTGAAGCTCAAACTCCTTTCGTTTGACTTTTTACCTAGAAATATATAGCCAGAGATGGAGTAAGTTCAGAGCAATATTTTCATCTCATTACAGATACTCTACTCAGTTCCCAACACTAATAAAAAAATGTATTGCATGAAAGGTATAATGATTTGAAGCTCCTATTACATTACAGATAGAATAGCTTTTGAGTAAAATAAAATTTCGGGCCAACAGCTTTTTAGACAATGGGAAAGCTTTTAAAGTGCTATTAGATATGCTTTGTTTACCACATTAATTCAGATTATTAACTTATTTATTAGTGTCACAGAAGACTGGAATAGTTTTTGGTAGATAATTTGCCTACTGTACTTTTATTCTGAGGTACGGATACTACTATGATGATTATGTAAATTAATTCATTTCCATTATATTGTAAAAATTAAGCTTTGATTTTGAACATGAAATTGGATTGGGGCTAAACACATTTCTAAAAAGACCAAAGAAACTCTTTTCACTTCACTGAGTCTTGTGCTTGGATGGTCCCCCTGATGTGGATGTGGTGGCAGTGGAATTAAATTTCATTTTCATTAATTGCTTTACAGTTACCTATTGTGCAGGAAAAGTCCCAAACTCCACATAGCAAAAGTAGTATTTACAACTCTTACAGAGAAATCTCTCCAGCCAACACAAGACAAATGCCCTGCAACTCCTTTCTCAGGCTCAGGCTCGATAACATATTAATATATACAGAATAATTTTATTTATATTTTTATTTTAAAATTTTAGCTTGGGAATAGACTGTGTAAGCATTTCTATCTGTCTTGAATAGTAGGCACAGATCTTAGCTGCTGTGAAGTGGCAAAGTGCCAGCATTATAAAAGAAAACACATTTATTTATAATGACTGACTTTCTGAGCCAGGAAATCTCTTTGATTTCCTTCAGTGGCAAGAGAGTCTTAAGTACAGGTGAGGGTAGACAGATAGGCAGATAGAAAAATATTCCTTATAGCAATACTGAGAGATTTGCTGAGGGTAAGAGGAGTCCAGCAAGGGGTTCTTCCATGTAGAGTCATGGGGCTGATGCCCAGCTGCCTCCTCTTGCTGTAAGCCCGTGAGAGCCACCCAGCCAGGGACACTGCCTGTGTGGTTGCCCCTAAAACCACATCAAAGTGGGGCTTACACCACAAAAAGGAAAACAACAAAAGCTACAGAGACCATATTTCCCTGTGGTGGGAAGGGCAGAATTCTCATCCAGCCTCCCAGCTAGAGGAAGCCCAGCAGCAGCAGCAGCAGCACACCCTTCCTTTTGCAAGGCACATCCCGTTCATGGACCTCAGGAGATGATCTGGCCATATAACCTTGGAATGTGGGTAGCAGATGTTGGGAAGCCCAGTGCCCTGCAGATGGCTCCCACATGGTTTTCTCTTCCACGCCCCAGTGCAGTACTGTGGCTGTCTCCCCGCTGCATTGTCTCAGCAAATTAAATGGGTGGGGGTTTAAAAGAAGAAACAAAGAAGGAAATCTGGCACTCTACAGGTGCAAACCCTCCAGCAAGGGCAAGCTTTTAGGGGATTACTGCAGAAATCGTGTCAGTTAGTTCAGAGTATGCACTGCCATTGAGACTATTTTCTGCAAGGCTTGTTGACTGGCCCTGTAATCAATCCATGGTTGGAGAAAGCAGTTCCTTCCTGTGAACATTTATCCTGTGAAATGTTCCCACTGACAGTATCTTATCCTGAAGTTTTCTGATGAAGAAAACATTTTATTTTACTAGCTTCTGACTAAGACAGTCATGTCTTACTCCCAACTTTTGTGTAAATCTTCATTTTTATTCCTTTTTGCTTTGTACTCATAGATGGAAACATCAGACAGGTTTAGAAGAGCAGTTGATCCCCACTCTTGGAGGAAGCAGTGTCCATGGTTTTGGGAAAGCTGACTTTAAGAATAGCTCTTTTCTGAAGCATCTGGCAAAATGTTATTTTCGGTTACATACAGATACCATACGTGGTTTGTAACTCATAGGTTGTAGTGAGTTTTATCCTGTCACATTGTGGTCAGGAAAGATGCCTGTTCCTTTCATCCAAAAGTTTAAAATTAAAAGTTATTTGTCACCAACATGACAGCTGTGTTTCTTTCTGAATGGAAAATAAAAGTTGAGTCTGCATTTTTTTCAGGTTTCATATAAATCTGTATGAGCCCCTGGCAGGGAAAATAATCCTCTGTGTATGTCAGCATTCCACAGCAGGGTTTTAACAAAGATCACATGTTACATGGTCAAAAACCAAAGCACAGAAACACTACAGTTGAAAACAAAACCCCTGCATATCTGAATAACCCAGCCTCAAAGCTATTAATCTGAACAGCTGCCCTGTGCATGATAGGCAATAAACGACTTATTCACTCAAACAAAGCACAGAAAAAACCCTCAACCAAACCCCAACCAAAAAACAAAACGAACCAAAGTTTTACAAAAATATGCTTAACAAAACCAAATTTCGTCAAATATTTTTGCACACAATATTTTCATTAACCATGTTCTTCCATAACTTTTCCTATCTTGCTTTCTTAATGTCTGACTGTAGAAAGATTTTTATACAGTGCACTCTTAATGCTCAACATCAGAATTGCTAAAGAAAATAGGAAATAAAAAGCAAAATTAGCTATTATAACTGAGCTATGGAGAATTTTGGTCTGGTCATTATGTGATTCAGATTCATACTTTCCAGAGCATGTAGTTATGTGATATGCTCTCATACCACATGAGCAAGAAATGATATTGTTGATTCATGATCCTAAGGAAATTTCCTTTTGCAAAGATAGGACTGTGTGTTATTGCAATGCTCAGAGAGAAGAGTAAGTAAAACCATGGTTATTTGATTTTTTTATCACTTGTGAAATCTATTGAGAGTTTTAGTATTTGAATTTCTGTATTGGTTGACAGGAGAGGAAAAGCAGAGGCAGTGGCTATACATGTTTGTTCAAAATGCCCTCCAAATAGTCTTTTACTCTGTTTTGATGTGCATTGGCAGTAATTCAATTTACTGATCCATACCCTTCAGCCAATTAGTGCCTGTTCTAGCAGTAGGTGGATGTTGCAATGCGCATATTGAAGTATTAGAATGGGAAATGACAGCACAGATATTAGGAAAGAGAAAATTCACTGTTATGATCTAAATATAATTAATTCCATATTCCGGTTTTTGAATATCTCACATTTGCTTGTTAAACAAGCAACAAAAAGTTGAAGAATGGTAAAAATACTTATTCTCTGCCCTCTTCAGGATAAGAGAGACAAATCTGTTCATACACTGAATGGTCCCGCAGTACAAGTGACCCACATACTAGGATCTGGCACGTTTATCCCTTGCGGCAGCAAATTTCAAGTTAGTCAAAAGCTCTTGGCTTCAATTTCATGGCTTTTAGGAGACAGTTTATAGTTTGTGAGTTTGCTGGTGCAATGCTGTATGAAAGTATCAGATTAAAAAGCCTAATTTAAAAAAATGCAGTTATGGAAGGAGATGGTTAAATTCTGAAAGCTTTACTCGGTGCTTAGCCCTGATTGAGCCCTGAATAAAATCTGTGTAAAGACTTTTGGATTTAGGTTCTGAGTGATTTCCCACAAATTTCTCAGAATATTTTTTATTCATGTTGGGATACTTAGTGAACGTCTGTGTTTGGAGATTTGTTTTGATTCCGTCAAAAGAAGAAAATTTTTTAAACTGTGTTTAAACGCAAGTAATTTAGAGATAAATAGCTTCCTGCTCAGTTAAAATACTCTTCTATTGCCTCTGTACATGACTTGGCCCAGGGCAGCTTATTATTCTCCCTGCATCACATAAGTGTGTAGCAGATATTTTATGGTTACTTAGAACTGGAAAAAAAGGCAAAGGGTGGGGAAGGAAAGACAAAAACATCTTTTGGTGACTTGCCCCTTGAGGGTTTGTCCGGAGGATGAAGACAACTTGGAAGTCCTTTGAAGGGATCCATGCACTTATGTCCATATGGTTAAACCCCATGGTGGTTAATCATTTAGTAGAATTAGAGCCACACTTAAGCCATGAATGAAAGTATGCCACTCAAAGGAGCAGGGGCTTTGTTAGAAGCCAAATTTGGGAAGAGACTTTCTTTAAACAGATTTTGAAAAGGGTGAGCAGATGACCAGGCTCAGCTCTGAACTAGATATTGCATTTGCCTGTTTTCAAGCTGCAGAGTGAACCTAGAGTTTGCTACTTGCCACTTGCCTGGTACCCATTTTCAAAGAAAAAGAGTCAGCCTCAACATAAAATAGTAAAATCAAATCAGTCCCCAGTGGAATTTTATTGGTTAGTGAATGGTACTAATATTAGCATGCCAGGTATTACATCCATACTACAGCACACTGTTCTGGGCACTGGAGGCCAGAGGAAGCACATGCTCCTTACACATAGTCCCAAACAGCCAAATTAAATACAATGTCTGCAGCTGCTGCAGATTCCCTCTAAACCCAAGTCATAAGTCATAGGCCCTCTGATGTTACTGATTTAAGAAAAAGAATATCTAGCTGTGTTTCAGTCCTCCACACCTCAGGAGAGATATTTTGTCAATTTTTTACAGAGGTGCGTAACGGGAGTTCAACCCAGCAGTCCTCATCTCCGCGCCTCTGCATTAGAATGACTGCCTGTGTGTCAGTTTGCTCGCTCACTCTCCCTCTGTCACCTGACAGCACCCACAGCTTTCAGACCACGCCAGCGAGCTTGGGTTTGTGCACTGGGAACTGCAGAGCTTATGTGAGGATGAAACTTGCACAAAACACTTCAGAGCTTGTTGGCTCTGAAAGATTGTCACCCACCTGTGCTCTCCCTAGAAGCTCAGGAGTTCAGTGAAGTGCAGTTGGGAAGTGGTGCAGAGGTGTGAGCTGTCCTGTCCTGAGCCGCTGTTATCACATGGTACGGTGCACGAAGCTGTACATGTGTCTTAATTATCTTAGATAAATACCATTAACTGCTGGACTACTGATTAAAAGCACTTCGGAGTAATGTCACCACTGCCTTCTTCTCTGTTTCATTCTTGTGATTGATGCCTCATATGAAACCTTTACAATCATTGTTAGAAATGTCTATGGTCAAAACAAACCATTTTCTGATTCAAAGTGAAGGAAGTCTTTGTTTTAGCATAAACCAGACATTTCTCCCCAAATTGTTATTTTGTTTTATTCAAAATCCATCCTCCTGCTGCTTTGCTTTGATGGTTAAAAACCCTACTAGTCTGCAAGACTGGGGGAAACCCTGAAAAACATGGTGGGGGATGATTTTAGGCAAGGCATGAGAAGAGCGGTGTAGGGAGAAAGGCTTCTCACTCGCCGATGCCACTGTTTAGAAAGAGTCAGCAGTTATTTGGGGGCAGAACAAAATGCTTCAGTGGATACAGGATGAATTCCCCCTTGGTGTCATTCCCCTACTTGGAAGAAATTAAGTTGAGAAATTTGGATTATAATGTCTTTTCTACCCTTCTGAGTCAGAGCTTTATTTCTAGCCAGGGCATGCAGCTGACATTCCCATCTGAAATCAATTTATACTCCTGAATGTTAGCTAGTAACCAGTGAACAAAACCAAATGCTGACATTTTATTTTAGCTAATCTTTTCAGGTGGCTCAGAACTCAGTGTAGCAGCACATATTAAAACAAGATATTTGTTTAATTAAACTTCTTGTATTAAAGGAAAAGAAAAAGGAGCTTAAACATTTGCTATTGACTTCTCTTGGAAATACACTGAAATAAACAGGCAAGAGCTGAAGATAGTTTGCTAATAAAAAATCTTGGTTCTGTTTTTAGGCAGCTAAGAGTCTTAAAGAGTAAAGGGACACTGCAAGCTAAATGCAACCAATTCCTCTTTTCCTGAAATATGCAGTGCAACTCTGTGGCTTGGTTGTATCTTTTAGCCAAAAATATCTTGATACAGCATCTAGCCATAGGGCAACAGGGTTACAAATACATATTCAACAGGCATACAGAACCAGAGATTGTCATTAATGAGGCTTTTATACTTCAGCTTCTGCAATAAATCCTGTTTCTTAGTTTCATTATTTGCTTCACTGAGCTTTAAAGGATATATTCACTTTGAATGAGATCCTAAGTTGTCCTCTTTACAGTAATTTTCTTATTTCATGCCTATTACTTCCTAGCCACAGAGTGAAGAGTGGCTATGGAGTAATATCTTCACATAAAACAGAAAATATGAGGAAAAATTCTATCCTAACTTCAAAGTATTCAACCATGGTTTTGAAGGCTACAGACCTGGCCAGATTTTTTTTTTTTTTCTCCACCAAACTTGGAGCTTGACTACATTTGCCTAAGATCTCTTCAGAGCAGGGAAACAAAGCAGCCATTCATGCCCAGAAAGCCTTTTGTCCGGGTCCCAGGAAAAGACAGACAACCCATACAGACGAATGATGGAGGCACGATTTGAGCTTGCATGACAGCAGTAAAACAGCCAAAGTTTAGCAGAAAAACAGAAGCCTGCAAAAGGAAAATGGTTCGCACCAGTCTTAACAGTAATTAGTGGAAGTCTCTTGCTACTCCCTTTGTGACAGGTCAGATGATTTCTCCTGGTACTTCTGCGCCCACCTAACACATCCAGGGAGCCAGCAGTTGCACAGAAGTTGCATTTGGCCACAAAAACTCACACCAGTGCTGCCAGGAGCGGAGCACAAACACAAGCACACGATACTGTCTTTCGGCCCTTTTCTCTCTGGCATGGAATATGGCTCACAGCTTTCTCCAGATAGGACTTACTACCACTTCCAGTGACCCAGTCATTTATTAGCTGAATCTGTCCCAGAGAAAATGCCTGTAGCACATTCAGCTGCAGGAGATGAGGAGAATAAATTGTTTCAGAGGGAGCCTCTGTGGTCTCGGTGGAGGGGCTGATAAACAAATCCTGTTCCATTTAGCAGCCTGGTGTACAGACATACTTTGTGCATGCCTCGGGCTATGGGATGCATTGTTAATAATCACTTCAAAGTACTCCATCGGCATTTAAAGTTGCTCTCTGTTTGCAGCAGTTTCTTTGGTCTTTTGGACACTTTTGAAGTTCTGGCCAGTGGTATGCCAGTGCTGCCAGCAATACAAACTGCACCATTGTTGCACGGCGCTGCCGCCTTGTCTCAAATACTCCAGGCCTCCTGTCTTGGCATATCAAGACTGTTTGTGTGAGCATGTTTATTAAAATTGAAGAGCCTTGTACTATTTGGTGCACATTGGAGGAACTATGGCAATATTTTCTTTAATGCAAGCACAGCGTGCTTGTGTAGAACAGAACTGATTAACTGGCTGCTTTTGGGGGTGGGGCTTGCAATGATGAATATCTTATTTTGTATATATTATATCACCCTTTTTGCCTGGCAAATTATCTTAAAAAGGGCTTATGAATAATCTCAAAAGAAAAGGAGTTATTTGGGGTTTTTATTTGATTTAGAACATTATAAACAGAGGTCATACTAAAAATCCCCAACCCTAGGCTCATATGGCAGGGGCTCATGACAGGTCACATACATTGCATTGCGTCACAAAATCCATTTAAAAGATACTTGCAATGGGATTACCAACATCTGTTTAAATATTGTAGCTGCAACGCAGGGTAACTGTGGGTCCTCTTGTAGCATAGATTTTATCCTGTGTAATGGTTGTTTTAAGTAATGTGTACGTATGGATAACATGAAGAATGAAGAGGATGACACTGAGTTCAGGAGATCTCGACTCTTGGTAAAAAATGTTGGTACCGATCTTTTGGTAGTGGTGAGGCCAGGGATGGGAGGGATTATTTAGTTTGCACTTCTGACATACGTTGTAACATCTCATCAGGTGCTCATGTCCTGGAATTTTTTTTACCTCTGTTAAAGGTGGTTGTGGTTTCAAAGTGATTTAAAGCTGATATAAATGAGAGCTAGCATTAAAATGCTGCCTCCTTCCTTTGCTTTCCATCCCCACCTATGCACTCCCATTCCTGCCTTTGTTGTAACACATAAGTTCACAAAAGCCCACAATGACTTGGATCAGGATTTACCATGGCTAGAAACTAACCTGACAGCAAACAAACAAACAAAGAAAACAAATCAACCCCACCTCCAATAACCCTCTACTCAGTTTCCTACTTCAGCTCAGCACCTGACAACACTAACATTTACAGCAGTGCAAAGCCAGGGACAGGAAGGACTAAACTTCCAAGTCAATAGTCTCTGAAGAAACAGAGCATGAAAAGTCTGGGGTAAGTTATAGTCCATTTCTTCACTTTCCTTCTTTGGCTAACACTAGCCAAGAAAGTATTTGACTTTGTAGCACTGATAGTAGTATCACCCTAGATTATATTTATTGGTTAAAATCTTCCTTAACCTCTTTGGCATATCTGTTAGCTGGTAAGATGATCTATGTATCCCTCCACTATGTCTTAGATCTTAGGTTGTTTCAGAAATATATCCTTCCTGATTCAATAACTAGAGGTTCCTTTATGGACACGGGTGTAAGATCCTCCTTCCTTTTATGTCCTTCCTCTTCTCTCCTTCCCCAAGCCAGGAATGGCTAGCATCTCTTCCTGTTGCAAAAGCTGTTCCCATGTCTTCTGCAATTGGACATTAGGGTATATCAGGATGTAATTCAAGAGATGATGTCATTCTCCTCCCTTTTTGCTTCATTAAGCGTTTTTGATTAATATTGTTCATGTATTTGCATATGTTTCTGACTCCCTAGTTTTTTTTACACTCTCCCATAGAAGTGGTCATAAAACTGTATCATTTTTGTTATCTCAAAAAACTGTAATTTTGTAATCTACTAGGTTTGTCAAAACAGCTATAATCAAATATAGCACAGAATAAAACATCTCAGATCTGAAGGATGTCTACCATTACGAGTTTTATACCATTATAGGTCTAATAGCTATTAGAGGTCTAGCTGAAACCAGTGGTAGGGCAGACTTAATTTCTTCTCAGTAGCTGTTACAGTGTTGTGTTTTGGATTTGGAATCAGAATGGAGTTGATATTGATAACACACTGATGTTTTGGTTTTTTGCTAAGGTATGTTTATCCTAAGTCAAGGAATTTTTTCTTGCCTCATGCTCTGCCAGTGAGTAGGTACCCAAAGGAAAGTGAGAGAGAGCACAGATGGGACAGGTGACCCGAGCTGCCCAAAGGGATATTCCACACCACAGAACCTCATGCCCAGTATATTAACTGGGGGAGTTACCTGGAAGGGGAGCCGATCTGGGTTTGGGAAGGGGGGTCTGGCATCGGTCAGCAGGTGGTGAGCAATTGCATGGTGCATCACTTATTTTTCCCTTTTACTATTATCATTATCATTATCATTATCATTATCATTATCATTATCATTATCATTATCATTATCATCATTTACCATTATTACTGTATTTTACTTTATTTTCAATTGATAAACTGTTCTTATCTCAACCTACAAACTGTGCTTTGATTCTCCTCCCCATTCCACCAGGGTGAGGGAGGGAGAGGTGAGGGGCTGAGTGAGCAGCTGCATGGTGCTGAATTTCAAGGTGGGTTTAAACTACAACAACCAACTATTATAGGTCTAAATACATGTCTGCTTTGCAGGTGAAAGTTTTATGTAATACATAAACATATGCTTCTTCATTTTAGGTCAACACCTCACAAGATTAAGTATTCTGATTCATACCAGCTGCTTCCACTGGTATCTCCTCTCACCTGCAGATGTGGCCAAGAAGGATCTTGGCTGCATTTCAGCAAGACTGTGACTTTCCTTTGCGAAAATATAGGTTCACCAGTGTGCCATGTTCACCTGCAAGTTCTGGCCTCATCAGAACAGTTTGTTCAGTAGAAATAACAATTTATACTCTGTAGGAAGGTGCACAGATACCCTGGCCACCTTTTAAAGAGAAGACTGAGGAAACATTTGGCAAAACTGATGATTCTGACTATTAGGCTGAAACAGTTGGTGTTTGTTAAAGAAAACGTATTAAAGGAGGAGACAGAGTCTGGTTATGTTAAACAAAACAAAAGCAGCAGAAATAACCATAATAATAATATGGGAAAACTGCTCCATCTGAGACTGAGTCTGCTAGATTACACTTGAGGCACACATTTGAAAACCTGATGGATTTTTTAGGACACTTTGGGCTGAAATATCCTATTTCTCCCTGGAATTGTGAGGCATCATTCAACTGACATTAATAGCAAAATGGTAGAGTATAAAAGGAGGTATAAAGAAATGAGTTACTTCCTTGAGACCAGAAATTATGAACCTTTGTGGAAAATATTTAAGCAAGATAGTCAGAGTTGTGATAAGAAAAGGTCTTGAAAAATAAAGTAGGAAGAATAGGTGGCCTGAGAAACGGCACTTGGTAACCCAGACGTGCTACCAGGATTAAAGAAATATTAGACTGAAAGTTGTGACTTCCTATTGCCTCTCTTTGTATGAAAATAATCCAATTCAATCAATGTACAGTTGTACAGTTATACCTTAGCAATTTTTAGGCACTTACAAAATAAGAAACAATATGTCTCAGTACTACTGTAATTAATTTTTTGAGGTTTCATATTTTTCACCTTTTTCTCCCCATAATATTGATACATGAATGGTATCATCATTCTTTAAACAGGATATGCGCAATTCAATATGAACATTGCATACATGCATGCATGATCAACCTCTGATTGATTATATTACTGAATTTCATCCACAGCACTATCTGCTAGTGCTTCACAAGCAGATCATCAGGGCTGGGATGTGTGAGAAGGCAGCTGCTGACTGACATGCAAGTGACTGCAAGGAAGGTGTGTCAGGAGTGTCAGCAAGACCATAGGGAAACTGAGTGATGAAACACAGAAACAAGGAGAGGTGATAGCTGATTGCTACGTAAGCCTAACAGAGAGCTTTATATTGGGGAGCAAACATCACAGAGGAAAGCATAGAGAGTGTCTTTTGGGTGTTTTTTTCTGTCCTGCTTATGCAGCATTCTAACAGTAGAAGTTATTTAAAAACAGGTTAAACTTTCAGTAGCCATACCATAGGGGACATGAAGAAGGTCCCTTAAAACAAGGATGTCTAGAAGGCCATTCGTTCTTAGCATAAAAGTTTATGAAAGAAAAATTTATATCTTGTAAATGCCATGATGATGCAGAGAGGGTCAGATGTGCTCAAGAGTGTGGTGGAGGCCTGCTTCATGCAGTTATATCCAAGGACTGTACTGTCACTTATTTCAGATTAAATTAACCTCAATCAAAGCTACAAAAACGAATACAATGACAGATAAACACTTGACCAGGATGTCAGGCTCCTATGATCAGGCTCAGCTTCCATTCAGAAAAATGAATGAAAAATGCTGGAAAATCAAATTTTCTAAACAGTAATTTCAGAAAAATCACACACTGATCATCTCTTATATCTGCCATAGGACAGTGCAGTTGTCCGTGAGGAAGAAAGCCAAAACCCAATTATTAGTCAGGGATCTTAAATGAGCCCACTTGACTGTGTAGTTAAACCTTTAGGAAAATTCAGACCAAAATCGTGCCCAAAATCACGCCCTCCAGCCTAGCTTCCACTAATTTGTTTAGAGAGAAGTTATTCACACTTCTTAAAACGTGTGGTCCATGGCCCTAGAAGGCAAAGTCACATTAGAAACTGGGTAATCTGCAGACCTAAGATGAAAATCTGTATTGCATCCACAAAGAACTCTTCAGACTTGTCATTTATTTATCAACTGGGACAACTGTGATACAGGTTTAAACTTGGTTCTCATTCTCCTGATCAAAACTGGAAAACATTATACAGCCTCAATGCTTGGCTCTTAGTTGAAATATTAAGACAATGGAATAGGCTGTTTGCTTTTGTGCTGTCCTTTATCACTTCATCACCCTCACTGTCCTCTGGATCACGTTCTTGTTTGGATCTTGAATTTGTTTTGTACTTCTGTAATATTCTTATACGTGAGAGAAGAACAAGAAGTCCAGATTATAAACTCTGCATATCTGCTTTTGAATAAAGGACTTCTCCTTCACTCCTTTGAATAAAGGAGTTCTCCTTCACTTTATAGGTGATATTTTGTCCTTACCCTTCTGTACTTAATTTCAGGATGAATATAAAATATAATTTCTCTTTACCTACCTCTTGTATGCTGTACCCTATAAGTTTCAAGCTATATTTAAGCTGTTTTGTTTGTATCATTTACTTTTAATTTCATAATTTGGGACTATACGAAGTTCTGCAAGAAATTCTTGTTCTGTTTCAGCCAAAGTTGCATAGATGTGCAAGCTTAGAACATAACTTTGCCACTCTCTTAAACTGTAGGTCAGTGGAAATATGATCAATGATTTTAGTGAGTCTTTGAGCCAGATCTCATATGATATGAAATTAAAGCTGGGATGTCATTACATAATTCTTAGTGGAGGGTTTCTGAAGACATTGCAAGTCTTACCACTAAAACCCGCAACCATTTGAAGACCTAAGTTATACAATTTTGTAGAAATCAAGAACCTGAAGAACTATTGAAACATCTATATTCAGTGATGCACTAAACATAATAAAACAAAACATAATGAATTTCAGTTTCTTTTACATGACTCAGAACTCCAGTTCCAGATACCTACATAGACTGATACCTTGAGTCTCCATTCTGTTCTTTTAGAGCTATTAGTAAGTCACCATACAGAAATCATTTTATTCTTTACATAAAAATTGAAAGTATTGAAAATTACATAATACACTTGATGGTTTCAATATCAAATGATGATATTGAATATTTACTAAATCTTTGATCCTCATCATGTAGGCTATGGAAATTGATTAACATTTCTAATAATTTCAGGCTATTTCAGAATGTATCTATGTTTTATTATGTAGTAAAACAGACAGAAAATGGAAAGATTTCCTACTGAATGTTGAGACTGTCTAGAGAAACCATCCCTGCTAAGTAGATACTCTTCATGTGGTGTGATCAAGACATAATTTTTGACTGTCTCTTTTTTACTTTAAATTTCTGTGATCTGATTAGGTACTGTTTTTGGAGAGGCTTCAGTTGGTGAGAGCTCTGAATTATTTGACACATGAAAACTACTTTTTGATTGAATTTGTGTGAATTCATACCATCAAAAGACACCAAAGAAAAAAATACTATCAGAAATTAAGTCCACTAAAACATTATTCTTACACAAACATATTTTTATAGAGGAGAGATAAAGAAGCTAGAAGAGTGTCTGACTTAGAAGATATGAAGCTAACTAAATAAATCAGTTTTGCTCCCTATGGTTCGGCTTTTGTGTCTTGATCTCCTCTTTGTGTTCAGAAAAAAAATCCATGAATGAGTCATTACAATTCTAAGTGTATGAAATATTTTTTTCTTGTTAAGGAGTGTAACGTTCTTTGCAAAGTAGGAACAAATGGTGCAGATTTATCTGCTTAATAAGGGCCGGCAATCTGAAGAGCCTCTCAGAATGCCTTGAGTGCCAGTGCACTTTAGAAATATAATTTTGGTGAAGTCTGAGGCATTGTTGCTCTGTGTTTTGATGTGAAATCTCAGTAGTATGATGGCAACATGATGTGGTCTAGGTTAGCACTGGGAATTTTTTTGGTTTGCTTTCCGCATTCTCTTGCTTCCTTCCTCAGTGAAGTTATTTCCTTCCGAACTGTTTAAATTGGTATAGACCAGCCAGAGCACAGTCTGGGCTGGTTATCAGCAGGCCTCACAACTGGAACGAGTGTCTCTCGATTTCCTTATCCACCTCCCCAGCAGTTACTGTCATCAAAGCAGTTGGATGGGACGCAGATGAATAGCTGCTCTTAGAATAGAAATCTGCAGCAAGGTCAATGGTGTTCAAAACAATCTGAACAGCAGCAGGAAATTCCCTCCAAGATTGTTAAATCTTGTTTACAAAAGATGTCGTTCTGCAGGATACAGCCTACCCAGTGCTGTGCTGGGAATGTCACGTGACGTAGCACATTTTCATGGGTAGTCTCAGAAAGCAGATAGGATGAAATCCTGGCAAAAGTCCCACTTCCTTCAATGCAACAGGGTTTAAAATGAAATGTTTCATTAGAGAAAGAGTGAAAATTTTTGGCATCTAAAATCAGTGCTGTCAGGCAATATCTAGACTGGCACATTTGTGGAAGTCGAAGATGACATATAGAGATTCCCTTGCTGAGAATGGGTTGCAGCTAAACCACACTGATAGATACAAAATAAATCCTAAACTAGACTATCTTGGAATAGTATTTCCTGGGGAAGACTGAGGACTGGGAGTCTGTTCTCTTAAGATCCTAAGAAAAAAAGAAAATCTCTAAGAGAGAAGTACTCAAGCTGTGTCCTAAGTACCACTACTGGAACGGAAGCTACTTTCTAGCAATACCCCAATGCTACACCAAAAATCTTCATGTCTTCTTTCTCACATTTCTTTACTACATTTCTTTCCAGGGCAGATTGCTAATCTGTTATGGGGATTAGCCTAAACTGAGTAAAAACCAATTACATAAAAAGCCTCATGAAAATAATGTCTTGCTATTTGTTAGTCTGCTATAAGGATAACCATCCATTAGCACCATCATTTAGGTGTAGATAAGAATGGTCAGTTCTGAAATGAGAAAGCAGATTACAGAAATTTTGTGGATTTAAATTAACACTCATGATACCACTGAAAAGAAATGCTCTTTGCTGGATAATTCAGATTGTTAAATGTGTACTTTCAACACATCAATAATCAGTTTACTGACTCATACTTTTAGTTTCTGGCTTAATTCTGCTAATGAATTAAATGCGCTGTTCGTGTGCAGTTTGATACTTGTAGGACATGCTCAATTTTTTTAAGGTAAGCTTTGTTCTTGTAAGACACTACCATCAGTGCTTTTCACTGTTTAAACATCACCTCCTAAGGCGCAGGAGCAGGCAATTCTCAAATGTCTCAAGTCAAGCAGACAAGGCAGAAGGCTGGCTCAGCTGAATAAGGATGTTCTTTTGGAAATAATAATAAAAATAAAGGTCTATGCCCAGTGGAAGCAAGGTCAGAATATATGAGAAGAATAAGAGATATTGCTTGCCACTGTAGGGAGAAAATTCATATGGCCAAAGCTCAAATGGAGTTGAAGATAGCCAGAAGTGTGGGTGACGATAAAAGGAGTTTTTTTTCAAATATATTAATGGCAAAAGGCCACATAGAAATAACATCACTTTGTTACAGGATGTGGATGTTCACCTCACAAACAGGGACAGGGAAAGGCAGAGGTGTTTAATCCATTTTTTGCCTCTGTCTTCAACACAGATGATGGACCAAGGGGGTCTCTCTGCCCTGAGCTGGAAGACCATGGCTGCAAGAATGATCAAATCCCAGTTGACCCTGAACTCGTGTGGGATCTGCTTCTCCAGCTGGATCTCTAGAAAGCTATGGGGTCTCATGAGATTCATTGGAGAATCCTCAATGATCTAACTGACGTCACAAAACCTCTCTTAATGATTTATGAGCAGTCTTGGGAGTCCAAAGAGGTCCCAGCTGACTAGAAGCTGGTAAACATCATCCCAGTTTTCAAGAAGGGCAAGAAGAAGGGCCCTGAAAACTAAAGACCTGTCAGTCTCACTTCAGTGCCTGATAAAGTCACGGGAAAGATTATTCTGTGAAGTATTCAAAAACACCAGGAGGACCTGCTCCTTATCTTCCATACTCGGTTCATAGTGTGAAGAATAAATCTTGTAACAGCTCTGTTTTCCATTAGGATAGCCTTTGGCTATAATTTCCATCTTTGGGGAGGATAATACAGCTTTATATAAACATATTTTCTCTGTTATCTAAAGTTGGTAAGAATCAAACCACTGTATAGTTTTAAAAAAATACCAAATGATCTGTGGACAGAGGAAACCTAAATAAGCAAACAAGTAAATGTTCTTCATGCATCCATTTTCCTTGAGCCCTTTTATAAATGTTCATGCTATTTCTAGTTTGTACTTAGGGCATATGAAATGTAACAAATGCTGTTGGTCTAAAGCCCTGGTTAACTTGTCTTGTTGACTTCGTAAGTGAATTGGACGACTTAACCTTCATAAATACAAATGAATAAGGATATCACTCAAAAAAGGATAGGGTGGAGAGCACTTTGGGGAGTGATATGAACAAGAGGAAACCTATTTAAAGTCACTGCTTGTCTCCTTTAACTGAAGAAATATGTTAGGTTACAAATAGAAACACTAGAATTAAAATTATCTGTTTTCCTTCCTGAGTAGAGAGAAGGGTTTCTTGACATGTTTTACATGAGATTTGTTTTTCTCAAATTGTTCAGATTATTCCTGCATTCTAACAAGTAAACAGGAGGGTTTGTTTTTTTTTGCTATGGGTTATTTTTTTTCGGTTCTTTTTGGGGTATTTTTTGTGAGTACTGCAATCACCCCGACCTCTTGTAAATACTGTTTTACGTATCTGCCAAAGCAGGAGGAAGGAGTCAACTGCACTCCAATGGACATTGGGTCACACCAGCATCAGGCACTGTGCACAGCCTTTAATCACACATGTGCAGTACCATGCAAAAATATGTGGCATTTTTCATTTTCTTTGATCAACTTCTCAGCTCTGCATGCCAGATGGAAGGAGAGAGAACAATTTAAAGGACTCCTTTTGCTGTCTTCTCAGAGAAAATTTTGTAAAGGACATTACTAGATCAGCCTTTCCCTCACTTTTTTTGGTCCCCATTGGCTATAGTTACAGTTCATCACAATCAGATTAGTGTTTTACAATTTCAGTGGGCTGCTCAGCCACACATATATACGACCACTTTCAGTACTAAGACTTTGTTCACAAAGTAGCTTCCAGTACATTTTCCAATTACCAGTCTAGTGCCATGTGGTAATCTGTGCTTATGGGATATACATGCTGTTCAATAAGAATGACCTACTGCAAAATCCTTTGTAGAAAAATATACAAAAGAGAGTAAGGATGGTGTTGGGTAGGCAGTGTTTTAATTTGATAGTGTTAAGTTTTTCCTATTTAATAAAAAGTAGAAAAGAAAGAATTTCTTAGAGATTACTGTTAAAAAACATATTTTGAAATTTAGTATTCAGTATTTAAACAGGTTCTCTCATATTAAAAAAAAAAAAAGAAGCCAATTTGATTTTTGCCTACTAATACTCAGCTCTTCAAATCTGGTCCCAGTTAAATATGTTCTTACAAAATGATGATTTTATTTTGGTTTTCTTTAACTACACAGAAGTTATACCATTCTTTATGATTTTTATATCTTTTTCAAAAGCAAAAGCACATCTACTGATGGAATAGCAGATCCAGTCCTGGGCTTGTTTGTAGCTGGATGTAGATGCAAAAAATACCAGCATTGTTGTTTTGAAGGAAACTTCAGCAAAGTGCCATCTAATCTTTTTATTTACATGAGCCAGATGAGGGGCATCACATCTCTTCCAAGACCGTAGCTAAAGTTAGACACAGCTTATATCAATCAGACCCCTAACTTCATGTTAAAACGCTTAAGTATTTATAGAAAAAGATGGGCTGAAAACTGAAGTCAGCATCTATTAGAAAAACAGTAATAGCAAAAAGCTTTGTTGTTGTCAACCAGAAAGCTTAACCACATATTTGATCTAACAAAAACAGATGTGCAGGCACTACTGAAGGAAGTGGGGCACCTTTGATCTGCTGGCTTCTGCTGCTCACTTACAAAGGACACTTGATTCCATTAATGAGGCTTTTCTAGTTTATTGGGTTCACCGATTTTATGCACCCAGAGCAGAAGGGAAATTGCACTACTCTCTAAGAAACCACTTTGATATCTTGTAAATACAGAGCTATAAAGCACTTGTGTCACTTACGGCCATAAGTGGGATACCTCTGTAAACAGCTGCTATGATTTCTTGATATTTAAAAAGTGTGAATGGTGAGGACAGAGGTAATGCCCTCTTAGATGAGCTATCTTTGCTTATCTGTAAGGAATGAACTCAGGTGGGAGAAGAAAGACATCATTCTTCAGAATGAATCAGAATTATTCAGAATCATTTTTTGCAGAAAATTAAAGTAAGTGTAATTTCTAGCATACTGGGAAACACTGAATCAAATCAGAACAGATGGCTGAATAAACTAGTGATGCCTTATTTGCATAAGTCAAGGGGGTCCCATTTACTCCTGCTAATTACACTTATCAGTATAGTATATTGCATGTAGTTAGCTCACCTAGTTACAGGATTTAAGGACACCTATAAGACCACACACAGTGTCTCAAATTCATGACAGTCCTGAGACACATCCAAAATAGTTTTTGAAGACAGAGCCTGCTGATTCAAAAGTTCAGAATTTTAAAGACACTTGCAGAGCCTCAAAGGTCATTCTCTCAGGAGTGCTATTTAATATAGCAGCTGCTAAGAAACTGTGAACAGTCGTGCCAAAGACAGATAAAATAAGATTCATCCACGTTGCTGTTTGTTTAGTTTACTAGCTGTTGCTGAAATAGATGGGTTATTTAGATTCTTGGTTTTATTGCTGTTTCACAAGGTTTTACAGAAAGTAATAAGTTAAATAGTGAGCTCCTTTCATTCTCCTCCAGTGAATGTCAATGCTGGATGATTTTTGTTTGTGTCTTGTGTTCTTGTGCATGTCATTTTGAGCTTTGCTCTTGAATTTCTCCTTTCACTCTTAATTAACAAAACTGCCTAAAAGGTATGTCTCAGAAGAGTTTATTCTTTTTTTTTTTTACCTATAGTGGCTTTCGATTTTGCTACAAATTATTTAACATTACAGTAATATCTAAAACATGCTTTGAGTTAAAATTAAGGTACGAGTGGAAAACATATAGAAAATTACAACTCAGAATCCAGACCCTGATTCTCCTGGAAGTCTATTTTGTTGCCACATAGTGGAATTACATTTTGACTATAAAATTTGATTTTAAACCCTGCTGTATTCTTTTTATGCAAGGCTACTTCCCACCTTTAAGTTCTCATACCCAGTGAAGTGTGGGTGCATTCATTTGCATCCAAGAAATTAGGTGGTAAACCCACCAGCTCACCACGAGTTTGTGGGGAAAAAAGCAGAAATCCCACTTTCATGCTTGCCTGCTTGGAGGCCAAGAGAGCAGAATTTCATCAGTCCCCACAGAGGGAAGAATAAGGTAAGACTGAGGCACAGTCACTGCCAGTTGAGCATGTCTGTGACGGGTTGTAAAGATTCAGGAGTTTTATTCTCTTTTTAAAAGGAGTTACTCTGCCTAAAAAGCTGCAGTTCCAGCCACTGCCACCACTGCTCATCCTCACCTTGAGCAAAGAGAAGGATGTTTTCTAAATCTGCACAGAGTTTCACTGCTATTTCTATCAACCTGTTGAGTTTAAAGGTACTTCAAAGGAGCAGAGTATTAAGCACAATTAAAAGGGCTCAGGTGTGAGTGAGAATAAAGTTTGAATCCTTTTACCATCATACACACAAAAATGCTTCTGAATTAATTTGTGTAACAGGCAGTAACAAAAGAACGGAGCTATAGATAAGAATTACAAAATTTCCTCGGCCCTCATGTGAGAAGATGAGCTGTCTGGAGCTGTGGCTGCACTCATATCCTGCACACCTACACTGGGAGCAGAGCCAGGGGAATTTTTATGGGATGATGTCACTACACATGCATGTTGCAGGGAAAGCATTAAGAAAGGAGGTCCTGCTGAACAGTGTGGAATTTGCAGGTAACACTCTTCTGGAAAGGGTGGTCTTAGGTTTAAAAGGTCCAAACTGCTGAATGTGCAGATTTTTCTTGTTTGTCTTTCCTTGGACAATTGCATTTCAAAGATGGAAGTGTCATTTCTGTGTACATATGTAGAGTGCTGGAATGGCAGCAGAACTCCACATGGGGCTTCCAACATGGAAGGACTTTCTATATTGATTCTGGTCAACAGAAAAGGAAAACTTGCTCAAGCATTGTGGGTTTCTTCTAGTGTTACTATCGCTTTGCTATTGAATATTTGTTGTAGCTCCATTAAAGTTAACAGTGCTCTCTTTGATAAGAAAACCAGTTCAGCCACAGTATGGTGCATAGCATGCTTCAGATCGTGTCTGTGAGAAAAGGAAAAATATTTTGGAGTAGGACTTCATTGCAATATTCAACACAACATATTGGATCATATGATGTTCCCAACCTCACTTAAGCTCTGAATTATATTAAAAATTCCCTAATGGTGAAGAAAATTCAAATACAATTGAAATTGGTGTCTTGCTAATGAAAAGGCAAAGTTTATTTCCTCCCTACCCCAGTTCACCAGTTCCAAGTATTAATTATCCTGTACCCATAAAGTAAGTACTTTTATGTAATGCATTTGGCTTTTTAGTAGAACAATTTCATCTAGTAAACAAATTAAACATCAGGGGAGGGGGGAAGTGTGATTTTTGTCTCATTATAACTTAGTTCTGGTATACTGATTTATTTGTGCTAGTCATAAGTACAAGAAGTGTTTTCAGGATGATGACACAAATTCCTCTGAGACTAGTTTTTTGGACAGTTTGCAGATGTTTCACTAGTATTTTTTTGAAAAGTGTTAGGCAAATGGGAGAGCCTGTCTCAGTCAGGCATATAAGACTCAGTCTCTGTATAGGAATTTTATTTCCATTTCCTCTTTTTTAATGAGTTATCAGTATTCTGTTGTTTTAGCTTTCTTCAAAAAGGTATGCTGGGGCACCTTACTGCTAAAAGCACCATGTTTTTGCCACATTCCAGGAAGAATCAGATTTCTGATGGCAATTAAGAACCTGAAGTCAAATCCCATTTTATAGGATTACCTATAATAGTGATGATGACCCTACTTGCTCTCTGCTTCAAGACCAAGTGCCTGTTTTGGTCTTGCCTTTAATTTCATTATATGCCAGCATTTACACAAATAGGGAGAGATTGTGAACAAATCCATGTGGAGACTTTAGTTATGTTGCTAAATGTACTGGAGAAGGTGTTTCCACTCCCCAGCTCTCATGGTGATTTAGAAACATACAAATAGATGAAACAAAAGATAAAAAGCCCACACTTGCTCGGTATAAAATGCAGTCTGCTTTTCAGGAACAACTGTAAATTAATTTTGGTCCCATGAAACTATTCCTATTTTTCTAAATTCCTCTTATACTTCAGAATAATATTTTATTATTTCTCATGCTTTCTAGTAAGCATTAGTGGTAAAACAGGCAGGTGTGTAATCTAACCCTATCTGCTTTGAGAATACAGGAAGATATCAGTGGAAGTTCTGGTGTACTCCTGTGTATAGCCAAACATCTGTGCTGCTCCTCATTTCCACTCATGTCCTTTTAATTTAATGAGTTATGACCAGGGGAAAAAAAAAAAAGAACAAAATAATTAAAAAGTATATGATGCACAGAACAGTAGATTTTAGCAATATTTTAAATTTGACACCATTTTTGTAACAAAGGTCATTGTGTGTATTTTTAAGAACTAAGAAACTATCCTATAGCCATCTGTGTGGAGGTTTTTTTGCTATGCCTTTTGTGGTACTGGACTTGACATTTATACTGAACTGTCTTTAAAATATATAAAAAAAATCATACTTTCTAATGTTTTTATTCAAATAATTTCTTTACACTCACTTATTACAGATAAATCTTCCTGGTGGTCTAATTCTGATCTCTTTCTTGCAACATATTATACATTATGTAAACTTTCTGCCATTCAGAAGAAAGTCAGGTTTGCTCATGGCTGTGAACCCTCTGTCCTAAGGCAAAATTTCATCTACAGCACTGTCACTCTATGGAAAGATGTATAAGTTAGAGTGCTCAGCACCTGTTCCAGACAGTGCATGAACACATGGTGTTGTCTGTCCTTGTCACAAACTATTTTCTACTTCTTGTTGTGAACTGGCCCCTGGCAGAAAACTGAAATGGTGGGAATTGAATGGTTTGATGCACTGAAGACAAAGGAAGAACCAGAGTGAATGATCTTAAAGTGGGCAGAGAAGAGTTAAATCCCTCTGAAGATTTCCCCAGGTGGTAAATACTGAAACCTCATGTTTGAAATTACATCTTGCTGTGGTAGCTCCAAAGAAATGGAACCAGATGTGCTCATCATTACCCATCAGGCCACCATGGCAAGTTAATTTTGCCAAATAGCCCAAACATACACAAAGCTGTAATGACCCTTAATTCCTAACAGCTTCAGTAGATCTTATTAAAAGCAGTGGTGGGCTCAGGGATCAGAAACTACTGGTTTCAGCTTTCAAATGGGCTGTGTGAGGATGCTAACCCCAATGACATTACAATATAAGATGTCTTATGAGCAAAAGAAGTATTATAAATACTACTAATTAAAACACGGAAGAAGAAGAGGATCTTGTGAAAGAAGTAAGACAAGTTTCTTAGCCATCATTTTTCTTTTTTGTAGTCTGAGGAAAAAAATAAAGAGAGGAGATTGTCATTATTTCTGCTCTTAAACACATAGATCTGATGGATGATAGAACAATATAGGAATTCAGATAGGGGGATAGTGGGAAAGGAATTAGGCTTTATGGTCACCCATAAATGTTGCAGTGGCAGTATAGTGTAAGGGTACATGTTACAAGCATTTCTACTTAGGTTTGCTAAATCATATCTACTTCTCATGGTAGCTGGAAAGATTGAGATATGTGGACTATCTTTTTAATAGTCTTTAAAATCTCATCAAAATACCTATCTTCAATACACTGATATTCTGTTGGACTACATTCTTTCCTCAGTGAAGTTATTGTTGCTTTCACGTCAGCAAAATTCCTTACTCCTAGTAAGACAGAAGCTATTTAAATTCTCTGAAATGAGAAAGTATTTCAATTTGAGATCATCTAATTTTATTGCTTCGCATGCAATAGCCTATTACAAGATACTTAAGAAAATTCCCAAGTTAAGTTCATCGGCAATATCTACTATTTGATCAACAAACTGAGATGTTTCATTTCTAATCTAATATCTCATTTTTCCACTTTCACTGAGTGTCCATTATTTTAGGGGTTCTACATATTCAGTTGAAGAAAAAACCTCCAGAGGATTATAACGTGGTTATACACTGGTCAGCTTCAGTGAGGTTGACATACCATGGAACATAACTCTGCATATACTTCACTGCACTATGACATTTCTAAGGGGTACAGAAGGAGGTTTCTCTTGAAATTATACAAAGTGAACACATGTAATATTTTACAATGTCAGGTTGCAGGCCAAACCCTTAAAGCCTATAGACAACAATATATGCCCATAAGAAATGGAATGGATTTTATCAATTGCTTTCAATGCACAGACTCAAACTGAAAAGTGGCTTCAAGTTATCTTAAAAGCTGCCATGGCTGGGAAATAAGCCAAGGAATCTGTGTTTCTATAATACCTGTGCTGATGCCAGTGATAAATATTTGTGCAGTCATTTTCCCTCCCGCTTGAAGTATCTGAGTGCTTGCTTGAGGGTCCTAACAGACCACAGATAATTTCATCTTCCAGTGAACAAAAGACTCAAAATCAAATTATAGAGGTTACTACTAGAGTTTGAAAATGCAGAAAATAGATATCTGAACTCATAAATTGAAATGAAACATACAGAATTCTCAGATGTGCAAGTTTCTGTGTGAGATTTTATGGGATTTATAATGTAGAAGGTTAGAGCTACTGATCATAGTATTCTTTTTGGCCTCAGAAGAGGAACTGTGGTTATTTCATATGATCTGAGATGCAAAAAAATGAACTCACAGTCAACTAGCAAAGAGCTGTCGAGGAATTCTGGATTGACCCCAAAATTAGATTTAAAGGCAACGAAAAAATTTTAGTAGAGAACCTTAAAAATTCCAAGTGAGAGATTATTTTTGCTTAAGAATTCTTCCTATGTCATTCACTTTATTGCAGAAATCCAGAAGACTAATCAACATAACAAGAAGCATATCTATATGTATGTATGTCTGCATGCACTGTATGTACTAATATCTACTAGATTGAAAAAATCATATGGAAACATCATCTCCCTTTTCTTCATTGATACAGCTGTGAAAAAACTCCTCTAATTCTGGCTAAAAGATTGAATGTCAGGATTTTATCAATACTGTAAGCCTCATTGGGTTCCCAGGATTCTAAAATATGTGGTGTGCAGAAGAATATGGTCAGCACTTCTGTATTAGTGAAGTTGTGAATATGTCCATTCAGCAAATTCTTGCAGCAGAAAACCAAACAAATTCATCAACATAAATGTAAGATTGCAATCCTGTTTGTCTTGGTTCTGCACAATGAGAGATTTTTAGGCAGCACCTTCTCGTGTTAGGAAAAAGACAAGAGTTTTTCTTCTTCAGATCCATTACATGAAATTCTGTCACTGTGTCATCAATTAAAAGTGGAAGGAACAAAACCAGTGTTCTGCTTAACTTCAGCAACTGTCCTCAAAATTATTATCCCGGGTTTCTTAACTTTTTGAAACCTACCAAACTTTCAGCTTAATCTGAACTGTCTTATATCAAGATCACTCAAATTTATATCTCCCCCAATTTATTGAGCACTATTTAACAAAGCAAACACTCTCTTAATCATGTTGCTCAGAAAAGTTGCCTTCATTTGCATTGAAAAACTTTTTGCTTTTCGTGTCTGTGTGGGGTTCAACAAAAACCAGGAATATTTGATGAACTACTGGTCAGAGGAAACATCATGGCAGATGAATGCTGAAGATTTAATTTACCATCTTTAAATGAACATGTTCGGGATGAAGAGAAGTAGGCACGGTAAGAGCTAGTATACCAAGGCAAGCACAACACACAAAGAAGCTGTGTACCTCAGTGAGGGGAAAAATAGAGATGTCTTGACAAGAGGCAGATATGAAGAGAAAATGTAAGATTGAGGTCAGGCAACTTTTGCACCAGCCTTCTGGGAACACTTCACAGTCATGTCTCTGTCCCCTCAGCTCTGAATGCTGACTGCAAGGATGTGCAAATGATATTGCAAAGCACAAGAAGATGTTATACAAGAATCTCGTATGGAAGTGATCTGCTTACTTAGCCTTTTGAAATCACACCTTCTTCTATATATTTCATAGATAGCTACCTGGAAGACTATCAGATTAATGAACAAAGTAAAAGCAAAAAAGAGCATCTTGTACACTTAATGATATATAAAGTATACATGGGACAACACAAAATTCTATTTTCCTCAGTCTTATAGACCAGTACCAGTTTAATGCCTTGAGATTTTCTGCTGTGACTGGCAGTGACAGTGCCAAACCTGTCTTGTCCATGGCTCACCAGGGCAGGCCAGAGCTTCCTTCAGCTCAGATGGCAGATATTTTGCTACTGCAGGACGGCTGCAAAAATAGAACTTCACCAACAAGTAGCTCTTGCAGAAACTCTGAAAGAATGCTGTGAAATTTGTACAGAATACTGATAGAGACTAAGAGACTTTTGGAGCATCAATAAAAAGATCATCTAAAGCTGAACAGCCTTGTATTGGTTCTGTCTTCTCTCTCCACCAAATGAAATTTTATTGATACACAAGAGAGACCTCAAAATGTGAAAGAAGAAGAGAAATGCAGAATGCAGATTTCCTTTGTCCTTAGGCCTTTTCAGCAATCAGTTTCTATTAGTTCAGGTCCCTCAGAAAAATGTGCCAAAGTCTTATCCCTATTTGGAAGAAACTGCAGAAGATAAATCACTGTAATTTCTATTACAGTATAATCCAAAAGCTACAGTCATGGATGTGCTCTATTCTATTTTCACATAAGTAAACATGAGAAATTAAAGATGCATCTGAAGTCGAATCACAAGATTCGACTTCATGGTTGTGAAGTAGGATGAAGTAAAAAAAAAAATCTTACCTTGTAACATCTTTGCAAATCTGGTCACAACTTTTTAATATATTACATTGAAAATTGCTTCTCAGATCTTATTACCCACTTGTGCTATTGCATTTTTTTTCTGCTACCCAACTAACTGACTGACAGGCTAGCTGTTACCAATTCCTTTTGTTCATTCTTTTTTTTGTATGTTTAATTTACCACTTGGAAGTAGAATCTGCCTAAACATTCCTCTCCTATTATTGGAAATACTGATATCAATGAGCAAACTCCAGTACAGGGAGATATTTCCTGCACTGGGATAATTTGGCCCATTTTCTTTTTTCCCACATTGCTGCAAGCTGGTGAACGTGGCAGTGCAGGAGGAAGTTCAGTGGATCGGAAAGTTCTCTGCCTGTGCTGGTCTGAGTGGCTGCTGCATTTTTTGGGTACATAATACATACTTATATGGATTCTGAATTTACCTCCTCCTACTGAGCACTGGTAGTGATTGTTTAACAGATAATCTCTTCAAAACAGGATTTTCTTGATCTCAATTTCTTTCACAGTGCTAAGGGTGCTGCAACAATTAGTGAATAACGGTATTGATCAGTCAGGCAGTCAGTGTGCTGTGATGTTTCTCTCTCTTTCATCCCCTCAAAAAATTTAAGTGCATGGCTACATAAACTGCAAATGCAAGTTTAGTCAGTTTTTGAAAATTCACTTCAACCTCTTAATAGGATGTACATTGCAAAGAAAGCTGATCTGCCAGCACTAGTTCTATTTTCAGTGGGAAAAAGCTGAAGGAACTAGTCTTTGCAAATGGTTTAAATTCTTGTAAAAGTAATTCTATGATGTAAAATTAGCAAATATATAAGACCTTTGTTGCCACAGAGATACTATAGAGCTTCTTTCATATGTTGGCATATGTTGGTTTTTTTCTGTTTTTTTTTTTACTCCATTTGTTGCCAAAGAACTATTCAGTGAGTTCCTAATGTGTACCCTATAATATAAGTAGGCTCGCTCCTGTGTCTGCTCCAATAGTGGCATTCCGTTAGAGTAATAAATATTCTCTATATGGCAATTAGGTAAGTTCACAAGGTTTCCATTAATATTATCTTACATCCTCATTTCCTGTTGTCTTCATAGCTTAATATGTTTACTCTTAAATTAGAACATAATTAGCAAATCATATAGCTCATTTTTACTGAAAATAGCAGCTTGGTGAAATGCTTCTTATCATCTGGGGCTGACCTTCCCACAGACTGCATATCCTGGAACAGAGTATTGTAATAAGAGAAATCAGTTGTTTTGGATCTAGGCCAAAGACTAATTTAATTTTCTGGCTGCCCCCCTCCTTTCCAGCTCTTCTCCCCGCTCTCCCCAGTAACACTCACATATGTGAGCTCGAGTTAAGAAGTTGCAGTTGGTAAACAAAACAAAGACAAAACTGCTAAGAAGTTAATGAAAACATCAGTAAGTCAGAGCATCTGGATCCCATCATCCACCTCTGACGTAAGGAAGATGTCCAGATGTTAGCAGAACTGTAGCAGTTGAAATATTTTGCGAGCAAGACTCCTTCCAAACAATCAGATGCAAAGCAGTTCAGCACTTTCAGCAGTTTTTAGGAATGTTTCAAATATATAGTGGTCTTTTAGATGTGCAAAATGCCTGCTCAGTGCCGAAAGAATATACAGTCTGGGGAGCTGGGTCTGGGGATTGTGAGCCTCCGCTTTTGCTAAGTGCACATGAATGTTCAAAGAGCAGGAGAAGATGAGGCCTCCTGGTTGTCTGTCACTAGGATAGACTTCTAGCAGAGACACAATGCTGCTTATCTTGTGGTATCCAGTGTTTGAGGCTAGAGTTTAACAATATCCACAATGATGAATTACAAAACTGGGCCTGGAGAGAGAAGACCATAATTTTCATCTTTCTCACTCATTTTTAATCCCCATTTGACAACATGTACCGCATACAAGCCTTGCATGCTGAAAAGTATAAATGATGAGGCTGGTTTCCTAACAGGTGGTTGCCAGGTGTATTGCATTTTTCCTTCCACTCCTGTCCAAGCTGCCTGAATGGAACAGTGATATTTTTCTCATTTGGGTGCTCATTCTCCATTTGCAGAGTGACACGATTGCCAGGTTCCTCTTGGACATGATTTGTGGACAGCTCCGGTGTGCTCCCTCCCTCCTTGATCCATGCTAATATAGAATCAGTTTGGAGTCCCCAAGAAAACACTGAAGTTATTTCTAAAAATTCCTAATTGTTGAAGTGTCCAGGTACTAGATTCTTCTTCTGCACATCCCTAAAATCTCAGGACATGGACTAGCTGGCTGATTGCTGCAGTTCTAGAATTAGCTACAAGGACTGTGAAAAAAAACAGAACACTGAAAAAAGGGTGTATTTCCATAATCCTCTCCAGCTGTTGTAATTTGAATGCAGGAGGATTTTGTAGCAACCACTTTTACAATATGCTTAGTATACTGTATTCTTCTTGTAAACTTGGACTAAACAGTGCCATTGTTGTAGCCTGATTACAGAAATGATGGTGGAGCTCCATGAGAAAAACATTTAAAATTTCACTAATGGAGGAAAATGGCAAAGTCATATATATAACTTCCCAATTGTCTAGTCTCCCAACAGTGCAATTTATCTCTGTCGTATGAAAATATTTATTACAAATAGACAAAGTGACAGAGTATGCACACGTTCTCTTCCCATTGACAGCTCCAACCTCTTTTGGTATTAGACTTCAAATTAGAAGCATGAGAGGGTTGGAAACGAGGCATGCCAGTAGCTGGAAATAAACACCACCAGTTTCACTACAGGCACCTACAACTTTTCTGGCATTTCTCTACATTTTCACATAGAGAGTAAGAAATTAAGAAGTAGAATATGGAATAAGAACCCAATGATGCATTTAATTCCAAATGCCATTTTGAATGAGTATTTTGACTGAAGGACTTTGCCTTAAATCAATTACAGTCATTCCATGATAAAAAAACCAATGCTAAAAAAGGTGTACGATGCTCTATATATCTTATTGGAATTTAGTGTGGCAATATTTTCAAAAATTAGACAAGAATGTGCTATTTATGAAATATATTATTTCTGATTGCATTTGATATCTGAATTTGAAAGATATGAGGAATAATAAACCACAAGAATGAAACTGATGTTTTCTCGAAAAACATGCTTACACTATAAGCTTGTTTAGTAATTATATGGATAACAGCAAAGCTCATGAGCACTCTCAAAGGCAGGAAACTTTATATGATAATGATATTTAACCATTTGACCAAAATAAATTATTCATATGTTTTGCACTAGATGTGCTACACTTGCTTTGTTATAGATATAGGTCCTTTAGTTATCAGACAACTGCTGTTTACTGTTTTCCTGTTTCTTTTCCATAAATTACAGTCTATTTACAAATATGTATCAAATCAATAGCTGATCATGCTCTACATCATGGTAGGTGGCTATGTTTAATATTTATATAATAACCTGAGCAAAGCACCAAACCTGCTGGAGATTGTCTCCAGATTGGGGGTCAGGAATTTCCTAAAAAATGCTGATAGAGACAAACAGTGATATATCTGAAGCTATATATCAAGTGGTCTTGGGTTCTGCAACACATCCATTTTTTAAGACCTTATTTCACCTACACACACTGTAAATCTTTCTCCATCTCAGAACAAAGCAAACACTTCAAGTAGTAATTTCTCTTCTGCATGAGCATAAATTTTGGGGACATTCAAAATGTAGTGCAAAATTCTTCACCTTAACTTGGGGCTTAAAAAAATTTCAAAGGATAGAAATTCCTTTCTTTCCTTCCTTTACTTGCTATAGATAGCTACAGACATGCTTTAAAGTATAAACAATATCTGGGAAATGTTTAAGAATTATTAAGTATATATATATACTCACAGACTTTACAACCTGTACAAGGGTATGCTTTAAGGCATCAGAGGTAAGAGGAAAGTATAAGAGAAAACAGCAATTATAAATCCATTGGAAATATAGGGATGTCGATAATGGAGAACAAATTAGGCATCAACAAGAACAGAGAGTATGCAGCAGATGCACACAGTGTTCCTAGACAAGTCTTGCAAATTGATAATGCCCAGGAGGGGGAAAAGCTTAAATAATGGTATAATTCTAGCTAATCATCATAAATTAAAGAATAAAAGGTATACCCTAAGGGTCCTGCAGAGAAACTTTTCATAAGGAGACTCAAAAATAACCCAGCCTGCAATAAAACCATGAAAACTAGATTAAAGTTGACTGATAGTCTTCTAGAAGGAATCTAAATGGAAATGAATCATTTGATGGGATTACTTTTTCTCCAACCCCAGAGTTCCCTCTCTGGCTTTATCTTTAGCAATATCTTAAAAGGACATATAGAATCTTTCCAGATAATTCAACTACTGGCAAAGTAGGCATAAAGAGAATTGGTCTGTAACAGATCTTGGAAATTGAGTAATTTTGCATTTCTGTGGCAACTGACAGAAAACAAAACCAAGAAAAACAATGGTGGCAAAAGCCCACTTAAGTAGGCTACAAGGTATAAATTAAATTTATTTCTGGGGTAAATACAATATTGAGAAGTTTTAGTGAACTTTAAATTAGAAAAAAATGACAATTGAATATGAGAAATGGTAAGCAGGTAAATCGACTATATAATTTCAAATAGAATAACTGAAAGTTTATTTTTAAAATACCAAATAAGAAATGTTTTACCTCAGACTCTCAGTGACTAAGCTACCGCAGCAAAACTGTCAGTAATTCACCAACCTCAGACTATCTACACATTCTTTTCTTTCAGTCTAGAATATCAGAATTTCAGAAGACAATCTAACTTTTGCACCGTAAAAATCCCCCTTAATTTAAAAGAGAGGCACATTAGTAGTCAGTTGTACTCAGTGTGTGATCATGCATTCCAAAAAATGCTGGTGAAAACGAAAAAGCCAGGATCTTTAGCCATGCTGTATAGTGCACATAATGGCTCTTAGTACAATGCAGATAAATGCTACATTGGGTTGTGTAAATTCAGACAACAGCGAAGGCACTAGGAAAAATCTGTCTGCAATGTTTTGGTGTGTGCATTTGAGAGCTGAGAATGATGCTTCCTGTTCTGTGAAAGCTCATTCCGTGCTGCTGCCCTTCTTGTGCATGAAATCCTGGTCTCTTTGGGAGGTCTGTCCACTGAAGAAGCCAGACTGTTCTTCCCTTCCCAGCTGAGGATGTGGTCTGACATTAGTAAGGGGAATTAACTGGGAACTCCAAAGGAAATATATCTATTTCTTGTGAATGCAGTAACAAGAAAAGTTACAATTTTCATATTGCCTATTTAGGTGCTCTGTCAACTTAAGTCTTATTCTTTGACCTTATTTTTTGCTGTTCACTCCAATACCCCAAATCGTTTCTCACCTCTACTAAGCATTTTAGATGTCCCAGAAATGGAAAATAGTGAAAAATTTTCCACATTTTAAATCACCAGATATGACTACAAACGTGTCTAGATATTCTTTGTCTATGTAAACCGAGAAGAAGGAAGAAAGAGTGGAAAATCATGATCTGTGCTGCTATGATGTGACTGTGCTCAGCTGCAGCTCACTGCTCCTCGGGATAGGTATTTTATAAATATATATCATATTTATATGCTATACCAGATTTATACAACAGCATATATTGCATAATATACAGTTATATATTGTTTATATAACAATATACCATAATTTGGTATAATAATATACCATATTTACATGAGTGTTCTCCACCCCAGCTGGCTGAACCACAGGCTGTTCTGCCACATGGTAAGTCGGCACAGGCAGGAACTCAGGCCTGGAGCTGGGGTTTGAAAGCAACATGAGGGTGCTGCTCTACAGCGCCCAGTGTAGGAGAGCACACAGGGGTGATCTCAGAGGGCAGTCCACATTCATTTGCATTCCTTTGCTGCACCCACTCACAATCAAAGTGTTTTTAGCTACAGTCATTTAATTCCATACAATTTTAACAGCATCTCAAATATTTTTGATACCTTTTGCACAGGACTATTGCTCCCTTTCTTTCGTGTCAGTAAGACTACATGGTCATAGAATCCTAGAACATTATAGAGTGGTTTAGTTGGTAGGGACTTTAAAGATCGTCTAGCTCCAATCCCCTGCCATGGCCAGGGACACCTTCCACTAGACCAGGTTGCTCAAAGCCCCATCCAGCCCTGTCTCAAACACCTCCAGGGATGGGGAGTCCACAGCCTCTCTGGCCAACCTGTGCCGGCACTTTGCTACCCTTATAGTACAGAATGTCTCCCTAATATCTAGTGTAAACCTACTGTCTTTCAGCTTAAGTCCATTACCCCTTGTCCTTTCACTACATGCCCTTGTGAAAAGCTCCTCTCCAGGTTTCTTGTAAGCCCCTTTTAGATACTGGAAGGCTTCTCTTCTCCAGCCATTCTTATCTAATGGAAAAAACACTTTCCATTAAATATTTCCTACTTAGGAAGTAGATAGTACTCCCTGTTTGATTATTATATCAAATTATATTTCATGAAGTGCTACTTCTGTGTGCAAGCTAGAAGGATTTTTTGAAGGCAAAACATTTACTTTGTCTTGAATATGCCATGAAGAATGCATATTTCATATTTTCTTCTTTCTTTTGCAAATAATGTGGGTTTTTTTTAAAGGAGTGTCTTGATAACACAAATTGCTGACCTAAGAGGATTTCTTCTTTCAGTGTCATGACCCTGCCTGACCATTTTCAGGTAGTCAGCTGAAACTGCTGATATCCTGGAGAACAAACAGAACAGCAACACATCTTGGTATTTTGTTTATCTTCCTGAATCCCTGGTAATCATGAAGTATTTTCTGGAATACACCCTGCCATCTACTCCAACTACACACTGTTCTTCTTATTGGGGGTTTAGCTTGATGATTTTTAGATTTTGTGACTGACAGCAGCCCAAATATACTAGTGGACTGACAAATCTACATCGCCAGCACAGCCTGGAAAATGGAACTGTCACTGGTTTTAAGGGTCCTCTAACATCTAAGCCTTGTATTGATAAAAACTGTGATGGCTCATAACCAGCTGCCAAGTAGAATAAAAACATGCCGACCCTTATCAGGGCAGCTAAAGGGGCTAAAGGGTTCACATTCACTCCCCGTTTCTGGGAATGTGACAGAGTCTCCAGAAATATAATTAGCACTTGTTTAGCCTCCAAATATTTGATAATCGTATGCAAGGTTAAATATATACATTTATCAAGGTCTCCTTGTATCCTGATAAAATCTGCATACTTTCATACATAGATCACATTCTGAGGGTATAAATTACATGTCATTATATGCTTTCCTGTGTCAGCTGATGAGAGGAAAACAATTTTATGGAAGACAGTTGGTAGCAGTTGTCCTATGTGGACATAGGCCAGAGGTACTTGGAGTCTGCTGATGCAAATGCCATTCTGAACTTAATGATAAATTAAAAAGCTTACTTCAAAGCATTCACATAAACATCTCTAGCAGGTAGAATGGCAACGAATGTCAGGGTAAACAAGTGTCCAGCTGACCAGGCAACACGCAGATTAAGCAAAGGCTGACTTGGACCCACTGGCTTCCCTTTTATAGATTTATGTAACATCCATGCTTTTTCATTCAGAATTTCTCTCTTCTCAGTGCTTCTTCCAGTGGAGCTTCAGCAATGTCCTGAAAATCAGGACCTGTGTTGTGACTGCTGCTCCATGCCCTGCAGTGGTTAAGGCTACCAAAGGCACCCAGTTTTATGGCACACCTTTGAGAGACAAAGTGGACTGTCTGCCCAGTTCCTTTTGCTGTGGAGAGAGGTTAATGTCCAGTGCTTTTTTATGACACTGCCATATTTGTGACCACCTACTGAGCACTAAAGTAAATGTGATGCCCCCATCTGCTGTGACCATGAGGTTTTGCTGTAAAACAGTGGTAAAGCTGAGTTCCTCTGCCTAAGAAATGCACTGTCCTTTGCCATCTATGGGAACAGGCACAGAATTAATCCAGTTCACTAACACAAGTGGGCAGAACAAGGTTTTTTTGAGTAGGTCTAATTCAGAGCAGATTTTTGCCCACGTGTTTCTTTATAGGCAATGGCCGCTCACTGCCTGATTACCCAATGTAATCAGTTTTGGAATCAGTGCTCAACCAAATGTCTGTTATGCACTTAGCTACTCTTATTTCTCCAAAACATAAATGCAGGAGAGTGATGTAAATGTTCAGTTTACATTAGTAAGCCATAAAGTCTGCCTCTTGGTCATCTCATCCTTGATCTTATCATTATTCACATTTCTCCTCCCTCATTCCCTCCCCCTGGAATAAACCACCCCCACTGTAAGTATACAAACAAACCAAAATGATCTCTCTGGCAGTCACAGCCCTTGTGCATTTCTTCTGCCTTTTTTAAAACCTCTAAATGCTGCAAAATAGAAGTAACAACCCCAGCAGGGTAAATGAGAAACATTCATCTAACAGACAATAACAGAAGAGAAAAATAAAGTGAGTTAAATTATCTTCTTCTCTAGCCCTCTGTTATGGTCTGCCTCGAGTTTTTGAGTATTTGCAAGTCAAAATAAGAATGTGGACTGAAACTATATAGATGGCTGATAATTTATATCTCAGAAGCCTAGCTCTGGCATACCTGACACTCACTTGGAGCTCACAGCACTGAAATCCTTGCCAGAGGAAATACCAGTAATTGCTCAGTGCACAGCCCAGATATTCCAACTGACACACTCCTTGGCCACAAAACGCTCCATAACGCAATTCACTGAAGCACATCACAGCAGCAAAGCACAAAGTCTGACCTAACAGCAAAATAAAATGCTTCAGCACACTATAGTCTGAGGAGTTTGTGCCATAATGCTGGACCAAAAATCGCTGCTGCTTTTCTTTTAACTGAAGTTTGTCTCATTTAGTTAGAGGAGCACATACAGTTCCACCCTAGGCACAGCACAGAGGTAACATGACACACAAACAAAAAGCTGGAGAAATACTCCGAGGCTACATCGATACATATGCAAATGATACCACTAATTACTGTTATAGGTTTTGATCTCTTATGAATTTTAAAATATATTTATGTAATGTCCTTCTCACCTGCCAGTCGTCTGTCTCTCGTGTTTTTCCAGATAACATCCAAGGCTCTAGCAGTGGAGTCCCTGATATGATCACTAAATGATCTCCTCAGAGGGGCTTTCACCGGGTGATGCATAATGCAGATCGATCACACATCCAGGTCAAACGGCTGTAGTTTAGCCCCAGGAAAAAGGGCATTCTCTGCCCGGGGATCTGTTTGGATTTCTCTTTGCCAGGCAGGCAGGTTGTTACTTTATATAATTTGTCATCAGCCTTGTGGAGCTTTTCCTTGAAGAGTCAGGCATTGCAGTTCTCACTGCGGATGCAGGAAAGCTCAGACTGCAGCCAGCCTACTGGAAAGCTGCCAAAATCTTACATCTGGAACAGTTTACAAATGAGCTAACGATACAGTCATTTAGATTTGGGGCTTTATTTGTGGATATCTATAGGATTCTAGCTTCCTGTTTAATCAAATAACTTACCAGGCACATACTTGCATGCTCATTTATTAGGATAAAATTTCCCTGCTTAGCTGATAATGCAGGTAATCTTTCATGTTTGGACATGAAAAAGGTAAGAAATAAAAGAGAGAGAAAGTAATTTTAAGTATCTAGAGATCAGGTATTTTATTTTGTTATCATATTTTGTTTTGCATTTTACCCTATCTAAGGCACAGAATAGGGCCCGATTCTGAGTTCCCTATATTTAGTACTTCATGACAATGCACTAATGAAAGGATGGAAATACAAAAATGAGAGGAAAAGGGGAGATAAGAAAAAAGGAGAGGGAACTAAGCCTCCACATCTTTACTGAGTGGAAAGATAAGTTCCCATATGAAAAATGTTTACAAATGTAACTGAGATTAATAGTCACAGTAAATGAAGCCATTTGACCTTGCTTATTTTGACCTTTTAAATTGATTACTGCGTCCTGTGGCTTCCCTGAGGGAGAAAGGGAGAAATAAAAGGGTACCTGAGACTCTCTTTCCCTTTTTAATGTTATATATGATAATGGGTGAAGAGATGAGAGATGCCAGTTTAAAAACCTAATCTCCTTTTTTATATGGGAAAGCAAAAACTGTCAAATAAAGTTGTCTTCATGCTCATTCTAGGGGTAGTCCTTAATTTTTTTACAGCAACTACAGCTATTAATATTAGATACCATTATTTTCTTTAGAAGTAGTACCATTAAAATTGATTGATTAACTTGTCACAAGGTTGGCATACAGAGACCAAATTACAGAAATGTGAGTTTTAACCTATGGATTTTCACTCCCTTTGAAATCCTTCCTAGAACAAAACAGTTTTTCTTTTCATAACATTCGATAATTTATTTCACACTTTTGTATTTTAGTCCTCATTTCCTTTAAGACAAATTGTTATCTCATGCTGACAGTGAAAAGAAATTAATGGGATTTGCAATAGTGTAACTGAGGGAATAACTGGCTCACCATCCATTTAATGCAGACCATAGTTTCTTCCCATCTAGGCCTTAGTCTTTCATCTTTATAGAGCATCTGCAAACACTAATGTCCTGTGTATGTCTTTGAACAAAACAGCAGTGAAGGATCGCTACAGTTTGCAGTCGCTTTCCTCATTACACCCCTCCTTCTTTCAGAGGCTGGACGGCGAAAGAAGCAGTCAACTCTCCAGAGAAATTCAATATGATAACACACTCTTATGTGGTTGTGGTGTTTTGTTTTGTTTTGTTTTAACTATTATTCTCGTAAAACTTCCTGCTAGAGCAAGTGACAATGCTTGCACAGGCAAATACTGACATAGGCTTACCTAGGCAAATGCTGACATGATGACCGGACCACAATACATCTGTTTTGAAACATGTACACTCTGTTCAGATGAGATCAGTTGTTTCTATTAGTGAACAGCTCAGAAGAGCATTATTCATTTTTAAATGAGGATGCAGTAAGTGATAACTTAATCAGGAGCTGAATTTCTCTATTTTAGAAGGTGACAAGGATGAAGACAGTCTCAGCAGGGTTTTAACTACCAGTGGCCGTCTCTACGTCACCAACAACATAGCCCAGAAAGAATGGATTCATACAGCAAAATAAATGGCACCAAAGTTTTGACACATCTCAAGGTAGAGTAAGTTTGAACTAGGTCTACCTGCATCATGTGAACTGAATGAATCCTCGGGGTTTAATGAATGGGTTGGAGATCACTTGCACACTACCAGGGTGCATCTTTTGGCTTAGTTTAATTTGAAAACCATCCAATTCACATGTTCCAAGACTGCTTGGACAGGTGAACCAAAGAATGGTGTTAGGGGAACCATTTCAAAAGCATGTGCCTAGTCCAGGCTACAATGTTACTAAAAACATGCAGAACATTGTTCATTTTGGAAGGTAAAACAACTTTTAAGAATTTAAAAATAAAACCAGCAACATATATATATGTCTGATCAGGGTTTGATTCTTAGAGTTACTGTGGGTTATGTTACACATGTAGACATGTAATGGCTCAAAATATTTAAAACAGTTCTTACAACCAGTTCAACAAAATGGTCTGGAAAATGTCAAAGGGCAAAGGAGGAATAAATTGTAATGAAGCAGAAAAATACTGCTAAAAGCGTTTGTGTCTGATGCTACAACACAAAAAAATAGATAATCTAAGTAAGATTCTGTAAAGAACTAAAATAAATATCAGAAAATTTTTAATGGGCCATGGACAGGTAAATAATTAGATACAAATGGGTTAGAAATGTTGATAGAAAATAAAGGATATTAATTTTAGAAAAGTGTAGACTGACAGATATAATGGGGAATACAGTTAAAAGCAAACACATATGATCAGCAAAGGAAATCGGAGTTTTATGACAGTCAAAACAGTCACAAAATGAGATAAGAATTTGCCATGCAATATGAAAGCACATGATTTTTAATGATTTTTTAATTATGTTAGAAGATGGTATTGGAGCAGAGCTGTGCTGCAGTCTCCATTCTTGCATTATTTAAATGAAGCCCCTTGTGGAATACACTCAGTTTTGGTCTGCACCTCTCAATACCCACGTGATGCTGAAAAGGCATCCATGAGCCCAGTGTACCGGAAGCTGGTGGCAGCAGGGCCAGGGTGACCGTGACAAGGAGTTCTGTGCTGGAAAATACCCATGTGTTCAGGGGAAAACTGCTGAGCTGCCACCACCACTGTGCCATTATTCGATACTCTTGTTGAGAGCCCTGCTCTGCACCCCAGGCAAGCTCCTCCCACATTCCCAGCTGCAGCTGCCCAAATGATGTCTGCTTATGTGGAGATATTTTCCATTTCAGCTCAGGTTTGTTCCCTCTCCCCTTGAAGGTGTAGCTATTTGCACAGAGACGTCTCCCTGAATCACAGACCTGCAGTTACTTGCAGATTGTTTGTGTGGAAGAACTCGCTCCATTTCTCTGGTAAACTCATGCTTACAGTCTGAACTGGGAGAGGAGGCCATTGGTACCAAGTGCACATGGTACAGACCTCACCTGGGGAGTCTTTGATGATGATCAACATGAGTGCATTAGATTAATTTATTGTTAAACCAAACAGCTAAACTGGAGCACTGTGAACGACATTAAGGGCAAAAGGTTTTAATGTTGAGATTTATGGGTTGGCAGAGAACATATTTCTGAAGAAAATGGCAAAATGTTTTGCTGCTCTATTTGACAATGTACTGGAAAATCTCCCGAAAACAAATACCTTTCTGTAACTGGGAAAACGCACCCTTCCATGTCTCACTTATACAATTCAAGTAGCTGTATACAGATGTTACAGCAAAATGCATGCAAAAATAAGCAAAGTCCTAAACCACCAACCAGTGTCTGGGTAAAATTTATGATGCAGCTCTATCTCTTGGCTTCACTGTGTCTGGAAACTTAAGAATGACCACCATCAGACACAGGTTTTTGTATTTGAATAATTTTGGTGTTGACTGCAGTCATAGTGCAGTCAATACTTAAGCTATCTTCCAGAATTATTTCATTTTATTCAGTGTTTTCAGTTTAATGGCTGAGATGAAAAAAACCCTGAACAAGTAAATTCTTAAAAGCTGGATGGGTCAACAAAGATGTGTGCTGAACCAAAAATAATATGAAGGGAATCTGAAGGAGAGGGCTCTGTTGCTGACAAGAGGGGAATGCAGCAGCTGGTGTTTGGGGAGTGAGGTGACAGTACACCCTCAGGAGAGAGACAGCTGCCCACTCCATGCATGAGGAGCAGCACGCGTGCCCAGGAAGAGTCTTTGTGTAATTCCAGAAGTAAATATTTATGGGGACCAGACCCTACCTTCCCTGCCCTGCCAGCTCTCCCAGCAGTTGAGACCAGCTCCACCACTGCCTCTTCCAGGGCAGCGTTTTTCCTGTCCCCCAGGCCTGGCGGGCCTCGGGACTGCAACCACTGACTTCTCCCACTTCTTGTTTTGGAAATATTTTTAGAAACCTCTTGTTAACATAAGCAAAGCTGTGCCTCTCCAGTCTTCCTGTCAAGGCTGAATCCACTTGTAAAGTGCTGCTCATTATTCTTAAACACATAATTCTCAAACCAGCCAAGGGCAGGAGGCAGAGGCTAATTCCCTCTAACCTTACTCTTGCTCAGCACTTCCAGCTGAAGGACTTACACTTGCCAAAGCTATCTGTTTTCTGTCCTTCAGTGGTTCCATCCATGCTCTGGTCTGCAAAGATAACACCAAAGATCCTTTTTGCTCTTAAAGACAATGAGCAGACAGAATGCATTGGATACTAGGATGGACAGAAATGGTGATATCATTTTTAGTTCTGGCAACTAAGTCCAGCTCTCATGAAATAAGCAAACAGTTGTGCAAGCCTCATGCTCTTCAAGCCTGCTTAAAATACATCGACTTCCCCTCTGACTCTCCATGAACGTGCAAATTATTGTGTATATCTCTGGTTCATCTGTGTGATTCTGGCCCCTTGGGTCTGGAAGGATGTAAGTATCCAAAATATGCACAGGCCATCAGAGACACATAATTTTTAAACAAGTTGCCAGTTTGAGCTTTGCTGTTAGTTCTCTACAGACTGCAACAAATGGTGTGGCAAATCCAGAGCATCTTTACTGAGTGGTCTATGCAGCCTGCCTGATCTGATGCTTGCAAACATCTTTCCCCTCGTTAGAGAAGCAAAAAAAATCAATGCCATAATTCTCAAAAAGTATCACAAAACAAAAGAATGACTCAGAATCAGAATTTTATATCTAATTAAAAAAGGCTGCTGGGCATATGGCATGTGTCATTGTTTCATGTCTCCAAATGCTATCTAGGAGACCAGGCTGGGAAAGAAGCACTTTGAATTCTGAATTTGACCTGCGCTGCTTTCCAAAAGAAAATCTGGTACTGCGATATCTGCAGTATCTGAGAAATCTGATATGTATCAGGTCAAGAAGCAGCCACCAATCAGAGCAGACTGGAAAGATTTGGAGAAATTCCTATGGAAAGACAGGGAAATAGAATGTATTTTGTTGAAACATAAAAGTTTCAATAGAAGCTTGACAAATCTCAACAAAATCCTTGGTATGACAAAGCCACATTTTAATTAATTTGGATTTGATTAAAAAAAAATCTCTGTTTTTCAATTAGGTAAAGCAAAAATATTCAGAAGTTTCATTTAGCACATAGGTGTCCTTTCATAAATGTGCAAATATCACCCCCACAAATATCTGTGCAATTTGTCAGTCCTTGGACTCAACCCTATGTGTCCCACCATATTTTGCATTCAGAAAAGTGCCCATTTGACACCAGGGTGTCAACATCCTGGTGTCAACCTTTGAACAGCCTGGGGGCAGTCTGGAGAAGAGATAGCAGACCATGAGAGAGCAGATCAACAGAGAAAACTTCCTGAGTTTCCTCCATGACGTCAAGAGTGCACTGCCAGGCATCTCTGCACTCTCCTTCCCCGTGGTAGGAGAGGTGTGGAGAAGCCCCAGGGACAATCACTTTCTCTCCAGGTGACTGTAATTGCCTCTGTACACTCTGCCTTTGCAAGATGTGTAGGCTTTTAACCCTCATGTCATGGTCCAGACCTGTATTTTTGAACAACAAGGGCGTATAATTTTAAGAAAGAAAATGCACAAAATCCAGCCACCCCAGCAGCAGTATGTGATGCAAACTACAGCTGTTGTTGCTTTCATGAACTTTTAAAAGTCTAAACCTTGAAGCCTTCTTCTGGTGGAACACTGAGAAGCTCAGTCAAAATATCTGCCTTAATTAGCTTTTGTTGTGAGATAAACACATACTGATGGGTTTATATAAACCAAGTAGAGTAGCCTTCTAATATACATTTATGAGTCTCAAATTAAACATGATCTCAAATAAATATTAACAATCTTCATGGTGTGATTATGGCCCCGGTTTGTAAACAGCCCCACAGCTTAATTAGAGTTCCATGCACTTCAAAGTGTAAGCTTATCTGGCTGTTTCTGAACTGCTGTCTCACTATCACTGTGTGCTCCAAGAATAATAAATAAACCAACACAGGAACGCAGAAAGCATTCCTAATCACAGCCATAAATACAAAATAATAAGTAACTGAATAACATGAAAGAAGATGTGCTTCCAGTTTCATTTGCACATCATTCCATTTTAACCTGTTTTTAATGTAACTGGTTTTAAACTATTATGTTATTAAAAAAGCTCCACAAGTCTTGCCCATGCAGCCAAATGTTTGCAGCCAAATACTGAAGAAAAAAAAAAGACATTAGTGCTGGTGCCATAGTTTAAAATTCAAATGAGAAAGGGAGTGTTAAAGCTTCATTCTGTTTAGCCATATGTGAGGCACCTGCTTAGAGAAGTTTATGGGAGTATTAATCTACGGTAGTGTCCAAACACTTCCAAATATCTAAACTTGAGCCACAGAACTTTCTTGGTTATAAAATAGTTGATGGCAATAAGCTGTGAACTGAGATTAGTTTTGAGCATTAGCCATGTGTTATGCTTCACCACAGGAAAAGAGTATTAACCAGCATTGTTTCTCCTTCCTTCAGTGACCTGACAGCCAAATTGCCCATACATAGCTTTTTGTCAGATGAGTAATACATTACAGCTTGACTGGTCCCATCACTGGAATTAGGGCAGGATGAATAAAATTTCATAGAATAAAAGGCATGGCAGAAAGTACTTCCTTTTTCCCAGTGGAAGTGCAAATTAGGCTGTATATGAAATTGCAGTGATAGAAAAGTGCAGAACCCACAAAAAAAAACCCAAACCCCAAAGCAAAACAAACAGGTCAACACTTCCAAAAAAACCCCCAACTCCCTATTGTTAACTCCCTATTCAAAATCTCCTCTACAATATTTTTTCGTGATTGGAAATTTTCCTTCCCTCTCTTCAGTTTTTCCTCTTTTCCACTCTCTCTGTCCGTCCTGGTCATACTAAGATGGTGTTTACCCAGTCATACTAAGATGGTAAGTTCCTTCAATTACAGGTCTTCCTCTTCAGACATCTCTCATACAAAATGGCACAATAAGATATCAAGGAAACAAAGCCTTTGAGCTTGTCTGCAGTGACCAACTTGAACAGTGATTGTGAATAAAGCAAATTTTGATTCAGTGAGTTTAATGTAATCTCCTGGGGGTAGACTAGTGTCTGTGTACTGAGCAGGGAGCAGAACGGGACTGTGGGGAGTGTTATGCGAGCTGGACTCGCTGAAGTCAGAGGGTGAGCAGGGAGATAATTCAGAGTGCAGAGATCATTCTGAACAGAGAGATCAAAGAGCGGCAAGAAATTTTAAATCAAAGAGAAAGTCCCAGTCCTTGCAGGGAATGATGGAAAATGCTTATTCCTGAGAAGATTTAGTGAGATTTATGGGTCTCATGTAAGTCATCTTCAATTATCACTGTCCTGTGTAATGTGTGTTTTATTAAGTGATGCAAAGAGGCAGAGCTGTCTTCCTCCCTTCTCATCCCTGATGCTGCCACTGCAGCACTGTGAAACAAAATCTCTACAGGTTTGTTACCGTGAAGACAAACAGGATGTAATAACCATCCCTGAACTGCTGGTTTGTGGCCTCACTGGTAGAGAAAACAGCAGAAAAACTGGAATTTTCATATGGAGCAATGACATAGAAAGTAGGATCCAAACTGAATCTAAACTTTCGAATAGGTATTGGAACAAACCTTCAACAGATTTCAAGATTTCACTAATTAAGGCACTGCTGGACAGTTTGTGAAGGATAACTTCTCCTTGTGCATTTTTGTGCAAATGTTCATTTACATAGTTAAATTGGGGATTTATTTTTAACACTGTTTAACTTCCTCAGCCTCTGGGTTTCTGTTTCAGGTGTCTGATACGCTTTAGCTCTTCATCCTGGAGTTGCTTGTGACATAACTTCTTAGAGGTGTTTTATTTGTGTGTTCATATTAAAACCAGTTTTTTAGGGAAATGAATGAAATGATATTTTATTTTCCTGATACTGAGAAACTCTAGCAAGTTATCCCTACATACTTTATAGTGATTTGGTGAGGCAATTTGCTCTTTTGTACACATATTCAATTTTCATCTTTCTGGAAAGTTCATTTGTTGTAGCCTTTTGTAAGCCTCTGAGAAATTCTATTTCACATCACTTCCACAACCTTGGATATTAGGGACCAACAGCTCAGAAGATCTTTTCTCTCCAGTGTCATGTACAGCCTAAAAAGAATTAGCAAACACAGCTCCAGGCTGCTGCCAGCCCTGCAGGATGAGTGAGAGAACCTGTCTCTCCTGGGCTTTTACTCGCCCCACCTTCATTTCACAGAGGGGTGGAAAAGGGTTGGTCGCTCATGAAATGTTAATACAGAATGAGAAAGTTGTGCTAGAGTCAAGAGGGAGGTGGATATACACTGCTTTGTGAAGTAGAGACAAGAACACAGAGAAAGAGACAAGGCAAAGAGAGTGCAAATGTATCTGTCACCTACTCTAGTTTTAATTGCATGCTTCCATTTGGGAATTAAAATTCAGCCACTACATGGCTAGTGAGAACTTTCCTTGAGTTCTGCTCTGATGGAACTAAATAAACATAATTTCAAACAATTGTCTTCTCTGCACTGATTTTTTTTTTCAGAACATTGGCTACAATTAGATTACTTTTTCTAAAAAAAAAGAATCAAAAAGCAAACCCATTATTTTTCCAAGTCTTGCATTCAATTTTGTAGGATGCCTTTCTTCTAGGATTTGTTATTTGAACTGAAATCTTGCTGATTACAAGTTCTAATGCCTAATCTTTAAAAGATAAGGAATCTAATATTTTGCTTTACCTTTTGAAAGTGTAATGTATCACAGATGCAAGTCGAAGCTTTATGGGGACTGTGTCAAATATAGTTATCTGGAAGATTAAAGCAGTCATCATCTCAACTGAAACATACATTCTGTTTTCCATAATAAGTTTTGTGAATAACGAATGCACACAGCATACCTTAAACACTTACAAAAGGAATCGAAAACTCTAGCTAAAGTTATTAATAGATGTTAATGTTTCACATTTACTCCATGAAGTTAGCAACACCATTAAATGAGGTTTTAATAAGACACTCTGTTTTGCTATTCTAGGAATTGTATTTCTCCATATCCTTACTTAACTTATTTCACAGCTAATTGTCCAAAATTACTTCTGCATGAAATTTGCTGTTCCTGCTGGCATCTGATTTCAGCCATGACATATCTGCCCTCTGGAGTCCCACTGCAGTGTGTGGAAAATCTTCACTCAGAGTTCAGGTTATGACACTTGTATTGAAGGCTGGCTGTTGAAAAATAGTGAACTTGGACTAGATGGTTTGGGGAAAAGGAGGTTGACAGGATATGGCAGTATTTAGCCTAACTTTTATATTCTGAGACTAGTTACTGGCTGGCAAGTTCCCCTAAATTGTTTTAGTAGGTCATTGTATTAGTATATATTTAGCAAACTATACACTTCATAGTCTCAAAACCAAGGTGCAAATGTGAACCTTGTGTTTGTAGGGCTGACAGCCTGATCTGTATTTTGCTATAGCTCTATATCTGACCTAATATTTTTTCTACTGTCAAGTAATTTTGAAAATAGACATATATGATGGCATCCCCATATGAATGAGGTCCGAAATTAAAATTATCGGCTCTGCTCTTCTTCAGTCTGAACATACTTTTGTCATTTGTTGTAAAAAAGATATCTAGATGAGGTGGGTTACACAGGAGAACCTAAAATTCTATTTACCTTCTGTAAATGTAAAGTTTTCAGAGACATCATTACAATAGGGAATTCATGCAGTTCTTAA
>VXBT01001737.1:22263-80688 GCA_013400235.1 Oriolus oriolus | reverse complement strand
CTTCTTTCAGCAGCACTTCCAAGCTCCACAGAGTGTTGCCGACAGACGCACAGTTAGGCGTATCATAAATTCCTCCTAATGCGGAGCACCATTTGTTGGTGATTGAAAGACGGACCCAGCTCGGCAGGAAGACTGAATCCTCCTTATTCACAGAAACAAGCTGGTCTTATACACTTACACAACCTATTACATGCTGCCATGTCAGCAGCACACCCTTTGAATGTCTCTGTATTGGGTGACCTGCCTGTCAGTTCCTGGCAGGCTCCTCCCCCCAGGGTCCCAGGGAGACAAGTTTCTCTGAGTCACCATGTGCTCCTTTGTGCTGCCATGTGCTTCTGCAGGCACATCCAACAGCCTACAGCCCAACTCCGTATCATCTCCCCCATAAAAATCAACTGCAGCAGGACTGGATAATCAGTGAGGAATAAAAGATTTAGTGATAGTAATAGATAAATACAAGGATAGTTCTCAGCTCAACACGACTCAAAATTATTAACACTGATTATTAACACAGCTATAAGGAAGGAAACTAAGACTTGCTCAGAAGAAATATGGGGAAATTCACAATGACAAGAGGGAGGACAAGGACAAATCAAATGTCCAGAGCAATTTCTATATAATGGACAACTACATTTTTCTCTTATCCACATCCAGGAGTTCTGTTGGGGAAGGTATGACATATCTATACAATCATAAATAGCATAAAGACCTGATACCAGGCAATATTTAGTTCTCTATTCTACTTTCATTAACCTGGAACCTACAGATTCGTAATTCAGTCTAAAAATCTTCAGAAACAGTAATATTGTCAGTTCTCTTGGAACTTTTAAAATATTTTTTAAAAAACTAGTCATATTTTGTCATTTTGCAGCCTACAGCATGAATTAGAAAAATATGGTTGTAACTATACCAGAAGGTGGTGGAACATCTGTCAGTAAAGAATGTACATCTTCCATTGCATCTGTATCATCAATCTGGAAAAGGGAATAATTGAGAAAATCATGTTGCTGTGCCAGTAAGACCTTTCAGAAAGAAATAAAATAACCTCTATTCTACCCAACCTTTAAACACTCTTATTTTAGATCAGACTGAGAGCCCTGCTACCTTCTGTACATACTTCTGTCATAGCTTTACATTCATCCCGTCTTACTGATCTGCAAGAGATCCAAATTTACCTCTAACTTCCAACATTTTCTTATCAAGTGTTTTAGAAACGGTTTATAATTTATAATTTAACTCCAGTACTGAAGGGTTCTCTGTCAAGTAATGTGTCTGCTTCTTGCTCTCCATGTAAAAGGGGTTGTCTTTTTTTTTTCCTTCAAAAAACAACCCAAAACCTAAACAAAACAAACCCAGATATCTTTGCCTCTCAACTGCCTTCCCAGCCTCTTTCAGCATATCCTTATCACAATGAAATTTTTACTACTTTTTCTTACATAGCTGCAGTGAACAATGATTTTACGCTTGAAAGCTTAGTCAGGAGTTTAACTACATCTTCTGGAATACTGTTCCTGATATCAAATTAATCATCAATCAAATATCCAATTTCTCAAAAAAGACAGTAGGAAGTGATTTCACAGATAAAAAGTCCTTTTTTTCTATAAAGGCCTTACAAAATCCTCTACTTTTTACATAGGTATTCAACCCTTTCTGCAAAAGCATCAACCACTCTAAATTTATTATCCCAGCCTCTCCCAACCTGTTATTTTTTCACTCTCCTTTCATACCTCTGTTTTCAAACAAACTGCTGTTACAGTGCTCCCTCATTCTCCCTATCTACAACCTTTCTTCTAGATTATTTTCTATGAAGATGGTGATTTCTGAAGATTAACGAAGTCTTAAATGTACCTAGGCTGCAATTACAAGCTGTATTTTAAAGTGGTTTTTAGTCAGTGATAGGTATTTGTACTACAGGATGATTAAAACTCCAGCCCTTCTTTAATACTTGCCGGAGTATTAAAGACTTCAAAATGGACAATGTTCAATCACATCTTTGAATTTTAGTGAATAGAGAGGTAAAAGAAATCTATGTTCTTTATTTATCTATAGGTGTTGTTCTTTCTAGTTGCAGCTGTAGAAAGAACTGGAAGGTATTGTCAGAAGTTGTGAATTCCTAAATTGTGAAAAGCAATAGATGAAATTCAGAAAATCTTCTTTTACGTGCTCTCTTGGCACATGCAGTTTTTTGAATGCTGTGAATACAACCCACTCTGGAAACTAATAATTCTGAATCTTCAACTACAACAGTAAAAGCTTTGAAACACGAAGAAAATACAATCTTTTTCTTTGCCAAATATAAAGTGTGGCAACACAGAACGTCAGTGTTTATAAAAATCAATCTTATGTTTTTGATTAGTCTGATCTGCTGCTTGAAGCAGGCAGAAGGACATTTCTTAACAGCTCTTTATTATTATTCTAGAGGCTGCTACATGTTCATGAACAGCAGGGCAATCGTTTTTCACATATTGTCTGTAGACTTAATAGAGCTGTGCTTTAAGCAAATAGAGTAAGAAAAAGAGAGACAAAGCAAAATCTAATACTTCACTTTTTCTATTAATACAAAAGGGAAAAAAATCATACACAATTTAGGAACTGTTCTTGGAGATGAGTAAGAATTTTATTTTTTTTAAAGATATATTTCAGGAGAAGAAAAGTATGAACATGAGTAGTGAAAATGTTTATCACCTCCAAGACAAAAGCATCCTTCTTCCCATGTGAAAGGTCAAGCTCTGTAACTTCATCAGAGCTTTCTGACTGAGATCTCAATAGCCTAGAACGTTGTCTGGGCTCTGGAATGGGAGACCCAATGATTTCTTCAGGTAGCTCCTAAAAAGAATGTAAGAATGAACAGATATTCCGCACAGCTTAAAAATAACTTCAACTCTACAGAATTTGTTAACAATTCTAAGAATCAGGTCATTCTGAAAATTATTCTACTGAGCAATATATCTAAGTAAGACCAAACTGATTTGGCTATGTGGCTAAAGAGATCTGAACATTCCAGCAGCTTTCCAAAATACAGTGAAAAAAGTCTGTATCTCTATTCGTAAATAAACTTATGTTCTGAATGACTCAGTAAGAAAATGTGGATATACAGCGTATATATTTAATTCAGAATGTTTCATTTTAAGAACAGAAGATTTACTTACTGGAGGATTAATCTCATAAAGTTCCTTGTTTTTTGCTATTGTATCATTTATTTTCTTTTGCATATGGGATATGTGCTGCTCATAGGTGCCATCATTTGGAGTCTTCCCAGCAATCTGAATGCCCCCAGGTGTTGGCAAAGCTGCTAAATACACACCTGTTGCAGACTTTTAAAAAGTCACAAAGAAAAAGACAATTATATAAGCATGAATTCCTAATATTATCATATAAGGATTTCCATAATGCTTATGCTAAAACAGCACTGTAACACGCAAATTACAGCATTATCTCTTGCAAATAAATAAATGAATCTCTCTCTTCTGTTCACTTATGAAAAAACTTCACTATTCTTTTAAAAATCTCCCTCCTTCTCATTTTTCATGGTGGAACTCTTAATCTTGCCTAAAAATTCCAAACAAACTAAAACTTAAAGCCTCTGCCCCAGTATGTTTTGCACAAGCAAATAGTTTACAGTTTTTCAAGATTTAAAACTTGGCCAAACCATTTACAACATCACTGAGGTTGTGACAACCCAATTTCTATTCACAGGAAACAGATCATGAAAGACAGAAGATGACAGCCAGAATCACCCAAGCACCCTGTGATGCAGGAAGACACAGCATATTTCACTGTTCTAACCTAGCATGACAGAATGGGGTTAGGAAATATTGTTAATGAACATTTCTTGACTTTCTCTAAGACACTTCAAATCTATCACTTATTTCTTCAGTTCCATCAAAGAAAAGGCAACAGACCCTCCCCTTGTTGCCAAATAACTGAAAGATTTACTGAGAGACTTAATTGACCTTATTTGTCATGGAACTGCAATTCAACTTGAGGAACAGGGATCTCTTTGACAGGACCTTTAAAGAATACCATAATTCTTCTACAATTTGTGCCATTAAACTGTTTAAAGTTTGTTTTCCTCTCATCCCCTTTCTCATCATCTTGTCTTCTACCATTTTCAAGAGATTTGAATCTTCTTCTCCTGAAAGAAAAGTCTGTCCTGATTTTACAATAATTAAGATGCCTTGCTCTTAAAATGACATTTTAATATGTCTGGTTACTCCAAATCCCACAACATCAGCATGTCCTTCCTGAAAAATACTGTAAGAAAGCAAAAGAACACCAAGATTCCAACTGTACTTACTGCCAAGCCCATCAGCATATTTTCCCCCACAGTGATCTGAATTCTCAGCCCAAAGAGCGCATTCATTCCTCTCAGCTTGAGTTTGTTCATCAGTTGTGTATGCACTTCATACTCCATGAACGGCAAGAGGTTACTGATAGAGGTTGCATTTGCTTCAGCCTGAGCTTTCTTCTTCAGACGGCACAACCTGGCAACACAAACCAGCACAGACAGAGCTTTAATGGATTGGTGAAGATTGAAAGGGATCACAGGGTGTTTTGAACTTTTTTTCCTCATCGTATAACCTAATACAGCTTCTTTTCAATTCTTCTAGATTGCTGCAACAGTAAAATAAAATGCCAGTTCTTTACAAGAACTCCTTGAGACACTGTCATCTCAAAACTTCTATTTTCAGCATTTCTTCTAGTAAGACCCCCAAATGCAAACATCTATTTTTCTTGCTGCAAACCCTAAACACTTCAGGTGCAAGCATAGAAAATTACTACTGTAATTTCTAGTGGCAGAACTTTTAGAATTCCTATTAATACAGTTATTCAAGACACACATTGGAAGGAAGAAAAAAAAATCCCAAACCAAACCCAAGTGCCCTCACAGCTAAAGCATTAACCATACTTATATGAAAAGAATAAAAGGAAGAGCATAGCAATCCCATCTCTGACTAAACGTTAGTAATCTTCCACTCTTTGGGTTTAGTCTTACAGTCTGAAATTCAAAGCCCACGCCAGTGCAATGATACTTTCAGAGAGAACTTTTATTCAAGAACACATACCAATTGTATGTTTTATAATATAAGGTTTGGTGATACATTAGATTTTAGCAACAGGAATTCTTTCAAAGATCTCAAAAACTTTACTAAACTTGGGAAATACTTTGACAGATACCTGGCTTGAATAAGACATCCCTTCCCAATAACTATTGCCTCTACAGGAAGGTCAATTGTGGTGAAAAGGACATCAGGAACTTTTTGCTTCCTGCAGTTGTAACAGTAAGTGAGGTGAGCAGGGAACGGCATATTCAATTCATCATATGGGATATGGCAAAATCCACAACCTGGGGGTGAAGCTTCTTCAATCCTAAAAATACATTATGGAGAACATATTTAAAACATCTGCATCTTGTTAACAATGATCAGTAAGTGCACATGTGTATAAACACCTACAGATACCTATTTAAATCATACACCACAGCTAAACTCTGCTCCATTATACCAATGTGACAAGTATTGCAATATATGAATTAGAAGAAGAAAAGGCTGCACACTACTTGCTAAAATGCTATCCATAAAACTTGCATTGAAATTTCTTATGCAGGGATTGCGAAAAAGGACATTCAGTGACCAACAATTTATATAAACTTGTAACATTACTGAACTGACTTTAAGCAGTGTAACTTTGAAATATAATCCATGGTACAACAGTTGTATAAAGAATTTACTGTACCAAACACACCACAAAGTCTCTTTTACACTGTGTCCAAAAACCTATAAAAACTTAATGAGCAGAATACAAACAACAAACCAATCATCCTACTGAGAAGCAGCACAATATATATTAACATTGTGAAAAGAAAAGCAGGATTATTTCCTCAGATAAGGTATCAGATAAAACTTATTATTTGCTTAGAACACTTAGTCGCTCTCCCCCATGAGCAATACCCAGGAATGACCACAGGGGAGGAACAGGCCAACTGCATCAATGCAAACTGATTCTGTTTCACATAAACAATTCTTCTCAGTGATTTTGAAGAGGTGCTTAAGCAAATCTGACAGATTTGGAACATTAGTCATCATAAGACTACGGCAAAAATATTTGAGATATGGCAAAGCATGAACTTTGTCTGTTTAACTATTTTACCTCCCTCTGGCATTTCTAACCTATGCCAAGACTCTTAGTAGCACCAAAATACATATTTTGATAAAAGTGCTATTTTCTTTATATTATGAACATAATTTTTCTTTCTCTCCATCATATAGTGACTACAAAAACAAGTATTTTAGTTCCGGCTACAGTTTTAAAACTCTATCTACGCAAGAAGACAATGGTCTTCTGCTAACAAAGTAAAAGAATAATAAATAATACTATGTTGACTGGTTTATTATGGAAATAGCCTTGCTGGCAACTATAATAATCCCTTGAGATATGTGATTATTATCCTGATGAATACATAATAAGTTATCAATAAGCATTAACTAATCTTTTTTCTCCCAAAATAACTTTGTGGCAATACTCATTCTTCAAATTTTATTTGCAAGAGCAGAAACAAAGGGAAACTTCATGTTTGGCCTTCAGTTTCATGATTTTGTTCATCAACTTCGACTAACACATACCTATTTTGGAAAAATCTGCCATCATATTTGTTCTATAACCAAGCTATTTTATCTCTCATGCAGCTTTTTAAGAATATTTAGAGAGCATATATACACATAAATAGTATTTAATGGAGCATATATACACATATTACAGACACAGCCACTTTTGGCTTATGTAAGTTATCAAACATCTGTCAATTTTTTATAGTGTGATATAAAGTTGAGAAAAGAGACCTGAAGAGCAGCAAAGGAAAAAACTGAGTTATGATCTGTGTTAGTAGTCAAACGTGTTACCTTATTGAGACTGTTAAAAATAAAAACAGAGTATCTAATTTGGTGCAGAGCTCCATTACTTCTGTGGTGGTTGTTGTTAGTGAAAAGCAGTAAAGTGGTTGGTCCCGCATCCTGCACTGTAACACTGTAACCTACCCTAATAGAGAAGAACTATCTTGGCTCTGAGGAAAAAAATCAACCTCTCCCTTCTCTGACCCTATGGAAAAGAAGCCAGGCTGCCATGACAACCTTTGTTCCAAACAGCCTTCCATGGTGCCATCCTGAAGGAACCTAGGGTTCAGCACTGCTGCTGTGCCAGACGCAGACAAAATACAGACCTCTTCACTATAAGAGAAAAGAATAACAACAGAGTGAATTCCTAGTACTTAGCGGTGCTTTTATATAAAATTATCAGATTAAAAGGCTAGTACAAGTCTCAATGAAGTTTAACATCACCACTAATTTTGAGCACTTGTGCAATTTTATCCATTAAAACTCACAAACAATCCTCTTCTGGAGACAAAGAAGGATTGAAAAGGAAGACTAAAGAGCTATTCATGTTATAAATAATATAACATCAGAAAGGCTAACCAGGTTTAAGTATGGATTTCAGTTCTACGGTTAACAATGCAAAGAAATACAGCAAACCAACCAAACACTAAAAAAAACAAGGCATGATTTTTTTACCAAAGTAAAAGGGAATTTGAGAGCCTCAGCGTCTTATTAACATTCAATTTTCAAATGAAGTTACAACCCAACACTGACCAAGGGTGCTTCTTGAAGGATAAGAAGAGGCAAAACAGTAAAATTTTACTAGGAAGAACTACAATAATGGTACATTTCGCATGTAAAGTAACCAACCATACTTAGGATTTAGCAGAGTTAAAGCTCTCAGAACAACCACAGAGCTTCTAATATTTCTCAAGTTGTTAAATAAGAAACAAACCTCTAGTATCCAGTACTTAAAATACTATATTGAAAAAAAATAGAGAAAATCTTTCCCACATTTTCTAGAATGATACATGTGCCTTTTTAAAATTTGTTTCTCTTCCTAAAATAATTTTTCTTACATAACATGTCTGGCAGACCAGTACTTACACACACAGGCTTGTGCTTTAAGCATGGAATAAAGCTGAACTGGCAATAAGCATGGGAATTCCAATAAACATTTTACCAATAATCAGACACTACCACATTAAATTCCTTTAGAGAAATGCAAGCATCAAATAACCCAATAACTGACCAAAATGTGCCTATGCTCTGCACATTCTTTCCCCATAGTTAAGGTAGAAAAGATAATACAAACTATTCATGCTTTTTACATGGAGACCGACAAGCAAAGGAATAAATGCTTCATTTTGGTGTGTTCATCCCTCAGTGATGGAGTAATTCTGAGGTAAATATGGTAAAGCAAAACTTTTCCAACTTCTCTCCTTAAAAAAGCAAATCTTTAGTGCTTTTACCTTAAAATATTTAGGCAAAATCAACTTGAAAGAAAATAAATTCAGATGTTTGAATTTGCTCGTTACTTCCCAAAAGCAATTCAAAATAGGGAACCAGAGTAATTTTCTGTTTAACATCATCAGACACACCTGGCCCCAGAGCTTTTTCTGGGCCTGAAATGTGAAGTTCACCATTAAGTTCTAGTCTGCCAGCTGTCACCCAATAATGACAGTACATATACTTTTAGGAAGAGTCTTAATTATTTAGGTAGATAACGTTTAGAAAACTACATGGATAAATTATTATTGTTACTACAAAGCAAATTATAGGCTTTAGTTTAAAAGAAAAAATTGTAACATTCATTAGAAAAAGCTTAAAACCCAGATCTAAACATATATTAAAAATGCCTACTGAAATTTGATAATCTCACTTAAACTCTCTAAAGTAGTTATAGAATAGACAGTACCAACAACTGTGCTGGATAGTTAATTTTTAATCCACTGATGATGAAATACGTTTTCTGTGGCATTTTGAAAATCAAGTCATCGTCATGATTTACCAAATGCTGGTTGATTCACTGTAGCCCACTACAGCATGACAACCCAATGCCTTGGCATGGGATTTTATTTCTTGTCTGATTTCTGCCCACCAGGCATCTCGTGTCTCTGGTTCATCTGAAAGACAAAGTATAAATCAGTTCACTATTCCGTACTATGCCGACACAAAGCTTCATGCAATTAATCTGAAAAGTTGAGTTTTTCATATTCAAGTGTTTTGCTGTACCAGGACACTTTATTTCCTTCCTATTTATCACACTTCAAGCAAACAGTAATGAGACTTTTTCACTAATTATCTTGTTTCGCCCCCATGTGAGCAGGTTCTTACAAATTACTGCATTCTCATTGTCATCTATATGACAGGCAACACCAAAAGACTGTAGATACTGTTCCAATCTCTACCCATTTTTAGTTCCAAACCACACTCTCAGTTTCCAACAACACAAGAGCAGTGTGTAACTTGCAACACAGCATCACAGATACTCTGTAATGTTGAAAAACTAATAGTAATGAAACAGTATTTGTAGTAGTAAACTAATATTTGACTTTGCTGTACACTTGATATCTTTGAAATAACCTAAATAGTTTTTCCTATTGCAAGCAGTTCTCTCTGTTAACCAGATTTTAAAAATATTTGTTCAAGACTGCATCACTCATCAGACAGCTCTGGAGCACTTCTAACTGTGAGAAGCCATAGGGATTTGAAACTACCTCTACATTTACAACATGAAGAAGAAGTATAGAATGTATGTTGTCAGTGCATTTTGCTTCAGTATCCTGGAAACTGCACCTTCCCTCCATGCCTACCAATGGATTCAAATTACCTTTATTGTCCTCAAGGTTATACGTTAAATATATCCTGCCTGCTTTTCTTGAAAACTACAAGATACAAAAATACAAAAAAACCCTGTGCTGCTAGAATAAGTTCATGCAATTCATTTAACTGCTCAGCAATTAATTCCTATAACTAAGACTCTTGTCTTGCAAGCTTTTTACATATGGAGTCAACAAATACTGAATTTACAACTAGATATTGTCAGTTGTTTCTTCTCTCAAAACTTCTTACCTGTTTCAATGAATGAATGTAGTTGGCAACTGTGTTAATTGTTGATACAAAAAGGGAAAACCAGTAACAAACAATAGGCACTCAGATGCTACCAACGGTTCTGAGTAGAGAGATTCTTGTAGAATTTCCCTGAAATTAACTGAACTTAGCACAGATACAAACTTCTGGCCACTGAGTTCTCCTTGCTGAATCATAATTTAAATATCAAGGTCAAAACCTGAAATTTATTTGGAACCAATTCCGTACTACCAGGAATATTTACAAACACAGTGTATGATAACTCCATTATCATACACTTGGTTCTCTGACAACATGATAAACAAAAATGCAAGATGCAGATATACACACAATTTAAAAGTTACTGAAACAGAAATGTTGTAAAGTAAGATGTATTCATTCATGAATTTACCTCAACCTTGCATTTAGAACTAGGCTTTCATTTTTGTAAACTAAACTAATGATAAATTTCTACTTAAAAGGAAGAACACAGAGGTCTGTATATTCAATTATACCTAACTTTAGATGGCAGTGCTTGTGTAACTCACAGCATTACACTGACCAGCAGCAGCCTGGATGCTCAGACTGAAGTTTACTCAACCTTTGCTTTAAGAAATGAACACTGAACAGAAAAAAATGTTACAGTGAGAGTTCTTAGGAATGTTCTCTGCAATCAACAAAAATATACACGTTAGGACACAAAACAAAGGATTTCTATGAATTGTATTAATCATGTTCTGTTATACCCAAGTTCACTTTAGCAGGTTTCAGTGCATTACTGGCAGAATCTTGAGGTGCTGCACTTCACTCTCAGTGTGAAAACACTGTTTAACTCAGTGACAGGGAAAATAAATGCTCAAGATGATACTCAGCAATCCTGACTCAGATTCCTGGAGCACCTGCCCTTCTCAGCTTTGGAAACTGAGAATTCTACAGAAATAATCCATCACAACACAGGGTTGGAGCTCCCCAGCTCAGCTCTCAGAACCATTTGTGGTACAAAAAGTGGGAAATGTCTTCTTTTTGCATGTGCACCTCTGGACAGAGGCTGCTTCTGCTGCCACCAGGTAACAGCAGTAGGAGTAGTTGAATCAAAGGAGAATCTCTGGAAATGGATTGTAAGGCCAGACTACAATTATCTGACAAAGTCAGAGTGTGTGGAAGATGTGAGACCACAAGCATATTCTGTGAAAGTTCTCTCAACTCTTTTTGGTGGAACAGACAAGGATCTTGGGAGCAATTCCTCCTTCCCCCTCCAGTCATGGGCCAGAGATTGTTTTGATAAGCAATGTTTCTCTCTACAGATGAAAAGTCTAAGTAGTAGCGAAAGTGGTTCTCTGACCATGCAAAAAAACACCTGCTCATTGAAACTGGATCACAGGCAGCCGGTTATAAACACTGACTAAACAGCCACACAAATTCTTGTACTTCACAGAAAAACACCTGCAAAGGAGAAGTACCCTTTTTTCTTGACAAAAAAAGCGCCAATTTTCAAAACCATAACTTTTTACACCTTTTGGTTCCATGTGGCAAAAATGGCTTCTGTTTTTCACCAGTGACATTTCTATGACAAAGAGCAAGAAAATGTGAAGTCATGTGAACGAGGATTTGAGAGTTAGCAACAGGTGAAGTGACTGAATATAAACAGAAAAAGTGCTATGAAATAAAGGTAAGATTACAGACAAGAATGACATTGAAAGGGAATGTAGCCATAGTGAAAACTGAAATGGAATGATATGTTGAAAGGAAACAGGAATCCTTAAAGTGAACAGAAAAGGTAGAAATAGTGACGGGTCCCAAACTCTATGCCAACATTTAGCTTTCCTCCACAAAAATGTATAGTTTAAATTATTGAAGTTATTAAGAGACTTAACAATTTTCTTACCTAACATCTACAAGAACACCTTATCATTCTGGCCAACACATACTGTTGTGAAGTTGCTCAAAACTATGTCTTGCTAAAACAACATTTAACCCTGTAATCTAAGAATCTGTTCAACATCAGCACTAAAAAAGTATTAACTACAGAAATGTAATGGATCATTTTCATTCTTATTAGAGGTAAGAAGTATTTTCCAGCCATTGTCTTCAGCATTAACAGGATCAGGCCCAATATCTTTCAAAGAATCCAACAATTTCTTATTGCACAAGAACAAATATTTCTATAAGAGTCATGCATAAACAAGTGTTTGTAAAGAAGACTGGGACCTCTGGTTAAGATATTTGACTATTTTTTTGTTCCAGAAAGAGGCAAAAAAATAACAATTATGTTTATATATAAATACTGTACATTCACGGTTTACATGAACTTACCTTTGCATATTAAAACACAAAATAATTGTCTACAGTTAAAATCAAACACCATGACATCGCAATAATAAGTTGATACAAAACACTGAATGCAGTGCAATGTGTAGCATTCATATTCTTCTGACAAATATTTTCACAAGCAGCCTTTTTTGACACATGAGCCACAAAATTTCACATGGGGATGCTGTCGTAGCATTTACAAGTTTAGTAAAACTAAGGATTTACATAAACAATTAGAGGAGTTAGGGAAGCAAGATGGCATGTGTCCAGCACACTCCATGAGAGTGCCTGTTGGATTTTTGGTAAGGCAAAAGCTTAAGAACTAAGGGTTTGCAAAGCAGATTCAGCAGACAGGAGCCAGAAACGGTGGGTATTTTGGCGCATGCTTGGATCAGGTGACAGTACAGACTGAAAACTATGGCAGCTCACTGAAATGGTTACAGAAAGTAATGGCCCTGGATTCTCGGTGGAAGCAAAAAGGCAAGCATACAGAGCACTCAGTCACAAGCTTTTCTAGCAAATGTACCGAGTAGTTTGGACCAAGGTTTCTCTACAACTTTAAGAAAGTTTAAGAAAAGTTTGCAGGAAATTCCACTGCTAATTATGCGCCCTTTGTGGGAAGCCAAAGGCTAAATATTAAACGTACTTTATCAATGTTTCCAAATTGGCAGGATATTTATAACCAAGTGGAAGCAAAGCACACTGTTTCTATAGTTGAAGACTTGAGAAACAATGTTGTCAACAGTACAGTGTTCTATAAAAATCGTGCCAACTCAAACCTCCTCCAACTGAAACTTTCCAAACTGATTTTATTCAGCAGTTTTATAAGATACAAACAGAACTTCTGTACCCGGAATGTTCTTCGCATTAGCTCTCTCCACCACCAAGTCACCCACCTCCTTTAAAATACAAGGTTGAGCTGTACTATCAGTGGGACAATATCCTGTGTAAATCTTTCACCTAGACACTATCACTTTCTGATTAATAAGAAGCAACACCTTTCCCAAGTTATTTGCTAGAGATTAATTTGTACAGGTTCTTTCAAGATTTAGCCAGAAGCTACATTTTGCTAGTCCATACAGACTTTTTAAAACTGAAGAAAGATTAAGAAGAATGTTCATACCCAAGAGTTGCTGCATCCTTGAAGCTGAATCCTTAGACATCCTGAGGAAATTACTCCAAAGTAGAAACTGTCTGATTAATTTCAACCAATTTTACATTGTATAATTTAGTAAATATTTACATGTATAACACAATACTCTGACAAGAGGAGGACAATCATCTGAGGAAAATTTTCACAGTCTATAAATGACTCACTGTTCTGTTGTTTCAAAAATGGCAATGGAAGCCAATAATATTCTTTCAGATTCAATCTTTGAGTCTTTCCTTAGGCAAAGCCATTATCCACACCTTCAATATTCCCTTATTTTTGTACCTCTAATGAAAAACCTCATAACATCTTATACAGAAAGAAGTGTGGTGTTTTTCTGTAGGTTTGGCTGGTTGGGTTTTTTTGACACCTTTGTTAGGTTTATAAGCAACCTTCCCTGGACCTTGAAGTTCTATTTAATCCTTTCTGGTTATCCCATAAACATTGACAGTATCAATTTTCTAAAATGTTTAACAACTGAACAACTATACAGAAACACAAATCCTCTGGTCTGTAAAGATTAACACGAAACTCAGGTAGCAAATAACTAAACCTACAGCAGATTAAAAACTTTCAAAAAAGTTCAAAACTTTCAAAAGCCGTTCCATCCTTGTTTAAAAAAACTACTCTCTATATTCATCTTTAAGACTAAAAGATACACAAATGAAAACTTTGTTACAAAAAGTGAAGGAAGTAGATTATTGGGATATATCAATGGAAAACTAGGATACACTAAACCAGCAGGAAACAGTATAACCACACCCAAAGAGAACAGGTACACTTAATCTTACAAAGTTAAACTCCAAATAAAACATCCAGCCTGCAAAATATCATTGATAACCAGTGCTTTTCTGCCAGATGCAGTCAGAGAGCAGCACACATCTCACTTCTTAAGCCCAAACTGCTGAATGAGCAAAAAAAAGACTTGAAAGTTGAAGAAATTCTTCAATTACTAAGGAGACAATTTTAAGAACACTTAGGATTAAAACTGCATTTACAGGATGAGATATTGGCTGGCTGATTAAACACAAACCCTTTCATGTGCAGGGCAGTTTTCTACTGGGTCAGTCAGGCCAAATCACTACATGACCACCAAAAGACTCCAAGAGAAACCATACAGAAAATTCCATACATCATTCCTTTCAGTGGCAGCTCACTGTTGATGAGTGTTAGCTTTAATCCCAAAATACACTCCAAGATGGAGAAGCAGAAGGGTGTTCCACTTATGGCTTAATACAGCCACAACAGTGGCTATAACTTTTTCTTTTAATTGTACATGAAGGCCTGATAGAAACAGCACAAGCTGAAAAAAGTATCTAAAAAAAATCTTGCAATCATGTCAAAGCAGAAATAATTTAGTGTAGAGCTAAAGGAAAAGAAACCACCATGTGATACAACTTAAATAAAATGAAAAATGTAATGTCAAAAGATAAGGCATTTGAAGAAAAAAATACATTCAGAATATATTAAAAATTAAACTACTAAATAACACTTTAAAATACTTAAAAATGAAGGTTTAAATTGCATCACACTTAGAATTATACAAGCCCAAAAACTCTGCCCAGAAATAAAAAAACGTTAAATACAGGAAATAAATTTGTCTCTGGAAAATCATTTCCATGCTTAAATATGTGCCTTAGTTAATCCAGCTTTTAGTGATTATTTCAAACAGCCATTCATCCTAGAATGGTGTCTCAGCAGGTTATAAAGAAACTACTTATTCTGTGTCTCTGTTGCTTTGTCACCTTGGCACAATAAATACAACTTATTTTAAAACATGAGTAATCTTCAAAGAAAAGCTTCAAATGACTACAACAAAGGGACTGTTACCCAAAGCTTGGGACACTATGCTGTAACAAGACACAGCTTTCTAAACCACATTTTATCTATTTTATTGCTGCAGGAAAGGGATGGCATTTTTTGGCACGAAATTACACTCTCTCTGAATTTCCTATTCCTTGTTTGCACTCATCAGGAACGCAGAACCTCTGCATTCATTATTTCTATATACTCACAACTGTTTGTTTTAAGACAAACTAGGCAGAGAAGCCTCTTTTAACTTCTGTATCCAAGGAGACTTAAAAAGATAATCTCTTGTGCCTCATATTATCCACTGACATTTATCAGTTATTCCTATAATCCTGTTAGTCAGTTAGAACTTGTATTCTCTGTCTGTGTATTTTCCTACGAAACTGTCTATAGACATTTTACAATGCCATGTTTAGCTGTAATTATGTAGCAGTTAGGAAGGAGTTGATTCAACCAGAATCATTCTGGTTTTCTTCTAACAATGACATATTTTGAGCCATGCAAATAGTTCTACACCTGTATGTTTGCAGCCCCAGAAGCAAACATCAAAAGGCTGAAAAAACTCAATGCAATCCATGAAGGAAATTTTATGAAGACCATAGTTTTAGTCAAGCCCTGTATTTTGAAATCAGGATGAGTTATGTGCAAAAATAACAATCTTCTGCAAGACCAAGGTTCTGTCTCTTGTGTACTATGAATTCAAAACCAAAGTGTAATTGTGCAATAAGCAATGGTTTTCTGGAGCACTTGTGCAAGGAAAAGTTTATATTGATTTTCACACCATTAGCCAGAATTTAGGGAGAGTTTTAAATCAGTATGAACAGATTAATTAGCATTACTTAGGTAGGAAAAGAATTCTAAACAAAGAGTTTAAATGCCAAGTGTATTTAGGACTCTCTAACAGAACATGTGAATACTATTCTATGCTCACTGTCAGTGACCACTCTTTGTTCAGTTACATAAATGTCTACTTAGAACTCTCCAAAAAAGAAACAAATTAATGCACAGTCCCAATGAAAATTATTTCATTAACATAAGGGTGTATCTGCTTCCAGAAAGAATATTCAAACACCATTCACATTAACCATAGAAATTACTTAGGAACACGCTGCAGAAAACTGAAGTAAACTATTACTGGAGAACTGTGGCGGTGTGTGACACCGAATTTAGGATGCACATTAATGACATTAATTGGGTTGATTTCCCCGCCCAAGTAAGAGACCCTGAGGGCGGGGGCGAGGAAGAGGCAGAGGGTGAAACCCCTGCCTAAGAGTACAGCCCCTCTGGTGTCAATCAGTTGTCACACCCGCCCTCCTTCCAGAAAGGCCCAGGGTCCCAGGTTCCTAATTGGTTTGCCCTCTTATGATTATGTAAAACCCCTGTTGAATATGTAACTGTAGTCCAGAAAGTTCTTTTCTGTTAGTTAGTTGATTGGTTTGTTCAAATTGTACCCTCCCCTGAGACCCTTTGATTCGTTGTATGTCACCCCTTGTCAATCCCCTATTGGTTGTTTCCCTGCACCCCCCCCCCATTTCTCCTCCCCCTGCTGGCAGGGGTATAAAACCCCCTGCCACAGAGCTCCCTTGCTCCGTTTGTAGCACTTTCCCTTCGAGCTTGTTCCCCTGCTCTCCCTGCTCCTGGGAATAAAGCTTGGATTTAGCTGCTACAAAGGAGTCCTTCCCATCCTTCGCCTCCGCCTTGCTGCCTAATTCATCGATTAGTCACAGCTCGCAGAGAGCCGGGTAATCTTGAGCGGCTGTCCACAATCACTGCCGCCCCTTGGCTTCCGGGCAGCCAGGTGGTCGCTGCGGCAGAGAACATCACACCCCTCACTGTTTTCAGAAAAAGCCTCTGACAACTGCCTCAACCTCCCATTTTCATATCAACATGCAAGAAAAGACAAGAGGTCTACCTTAAAATGTTGGGTTTTTTAGTTCTGAAGGATAACCACACCAGACACTAACAGGAACATTCTGACATTTCCTGCTGTGTTCCTACAAATGGGCCACACTTACACCCTGGAAAGCAGCTTGAAATGTAATTTGCACATTCTCTGTTTGTATTTCTGTGAAAGAAAAACATTCAGTTACAGAACCAAAATATAGCCAAGCTTTCTTCTTGCATTTCCTCATATGCAAAAGTAACTCTGGAGAATTTCATACTCCAGTTGCAAGACTGGATATCACACAAGAAGCTCAGGAGATGCTTAGGAAGTTTTAAACCATGTTTTATCTTTCCATGTTTCTGACTACTGGAGCTGAAGATGCACTGCTGGAGCAGCATCCTGAATGAGGAGTTTAAAAATTTAATTACGTGAGAAACTGTATGTTGGTGCTATGAAACAGCCATATGGAAAAGTAGCCTCTATTCAACAAGTTCTTGCGCTGCCTACCTTTCTGCTCTGTGTTTGACCTCAGTGCCAAATTGTTAACAAAGATCTGGTTTTCTGGACTGAGGATTCCTTGCATGTTTTTATACTTATAGCACATTCCTTCTCAAAGACAGCACCAGAGTGTATCCTCCACTGTATTATGCGCTCTCTTTTCCTATGAATTTTTGCTCAACTCCCTACTTTATTTTTTTGCACATTTATCTTCATATCCACCTTTTTGTATTTTACAAACATTTAAACAATTCTTCATTGACTATATGCAATTCCCAAATGTTTAAGCAGCTTCCTTTCCGTTCATGAAATAGTCAGTCTTTACTTCTGTGTCTGATTTTCAAGCATCTTCAAATCTCTGACTTTTCACTACCACTGGATGCTCCTCTTGTATCTTACACACAATTAAACCATTAACAAAGAAAAAAAAAATTTCTTTCCGCACTACACAGGTTACTAAGCAAGCTGAAATGAAGCCTGAACATTTTCCAAAAGGAAAATAATTTTAGCCCACTTATGGTTGTGATTACATTCTCTGTCCAGCAGCAAACCTAGCACTGCAAAAACCCCATCCTTCCACAAACATGAATATAACCTGCTCCGTCCCAAACCAGCAGGATTAACCAGCTCTTCCTATGGACCTACTGACACATCAAGGCTACAGAAACACAGCCAGTTCTCAGGGAGGTATTAACTCTACAATTACTGTTTGGTTTAGACCTCTCTACTCCAACCAACACTTTTAGGTAACAAGCACCTCTGGGTAAAATGGTTTTTTTATATATATATATATGTATATTTAAATATATGCACATTTATTTTCCTGTAATCTCTAAAAAATTTAGACAACAGTTTTGGATATTCTGTCAAGAACTGAATTCCTGACTTCCACTTAGCTTCCTAATCTTACATTGTAGATCACTTTCTAGCCTAGTTCAAGGCATGTTTAGTGTCTGCACATAACTCATCTATTCCATTATTCTAACAAAATTCTTTCGATAAAAACATCCTACCAAACAATCTGGAAGAAGCAACAATGAATTCCAACTTTTCAAGGTCGCACACAAAATACAAAAATTTCAACACATTACCACCTTGGATCCGACTATGCTGTACCAGTCATAGACTTGAGAATTTTATAATATCCTTTTCATGCTGAAAGTTAATTTTAAAAGATTATCACTTTAGAACAAGCAAAGAAAAACAACAAAATCACAAGAGCTAATAAGCATAATATTAAAGGATGCTTACTGTAACAAGGAACAATAAATATGAGCCAATAGTTTTAGGCTCTCCCTACTTTTGAACAATTTGCGAAATGAAAACTGTCTCCTTTTTAATAACTGTACATTTAAACTGAATTTTAGAGAATTACACAGAGCTGCATAGCAACAGTGAATTACCAAGAAGGAAAGTTTATTTCTGGGGGAAACAAGCTCTCAGAGGTCAGCTTTGTCTCTTTTTATTGCGCCAGCTTTAGAAACATCTAAGTATGACAAGGTCTGCTGGCTTGGATGTTATATGTAGAGAAGTTACGCCTGCCTCTCTTCCACAGCATATTATCTTTCCAGAGGGAAAACTTGAGAGGGGGAAGTCTTTGTTTCATCTAGACTGCACCAATTCATCTATTCCTTCTACAGCTGTATAAGGAAATTACACACTTTGATTACTAAAACTGCATAAAAAAATAAAGAATATTGGGGCTTTTTTCAAGCTAGGTTATGAAGTGTTTAAAAAGTTCAAATAATTATGTTTTAAGTCCTGAAACTGGCTGCATTTTACAATGCAAGATTTATGAACCAACAAATCCTGGGCTACATACTACCCTTCTCTTTAAAATGATAGTTCTCTATTTTTCTTGGACAATTTTTACATCTATTATTATCTATAACACATCCATTATTTTAGAGCTATTATTAAAAACAAACACATTCATCGATTTCCTGAAATTAACAGGAGGAAAGCCTTTGTTGAAGAAAGTGCAAGCTCATGCAAAACAAAACAAAACAAAACCAACAGTCCCCCCAAATCAAACCAAGAGGCCAAAAAAACCCCAACCCATTACATAAAAAACCCCAACCCAAACAAACAAACACAAAAAAATCACACCTGACATGATCCTAACTGGGTAAGGAAGAATCCATTCTCTTTCCCTAAGTTACTTCCTCATGGATGCTGAGCTGAAAGTGACTACCAAATAAACATCTGAACATTCAACTTTCCAGATTGATATTAAATTATTCTTAGCAATACTATTTATATTAAAACAATGGTTTGTAAATTTAAAGAAAGTCTTTAACAGCATGAAAAAATGACATTTAGGCATTTGATGATTAAATAGATTTAAATTTGAAGCATTAACCTAAATATCCTAGAGCATTTCTAATAACTTCACTGAGCTGCCATAATTTCTGTCAGCATATGTAGTACTGAATGACTAATAAAATACCTGAATTGAAACTATTCCAGTCTAGCAGTTTGTATGATCTTGTGTTACCCATAATTCCGACAAAGGCTGAGTTCAAAACAGCAAATTAGTAGATCAGTTATAGAAGCAGAATAGTGAAAAAAAACTACCAACAAGAACACAATTGACAACACCACTCCACAGGAACTGGAAAGACACAGACAGCAGAGTTAATAAGAGGCTGAAATAGAAAGGGAAAAAGGAGCATGCTATAGCAATCTGGCACTAGGTGACCAAAGTGGACAGTATATGGCAATTTTGTCTTACTGGCAAGTTCTTAATCCACCTTCAAATGTTCTCTCCTCTTCCATGCTTTCCTGATTTATTCACTGGCCAGTTTATTTGCTTCCTTTAATATTTTAGAGACTTATTTGACTCAAATGCTTCACGATCATAACTATACCAGAATTTTTTTCTACTTCTCCACCTTCCCTCCCACAGCCATGTGCCTTCATTCCCCCTTCTGTTCTCACTATTTTGCAATATACTGAGTTCCAAGGATCATGCATTTTACATTCACTTGTCAGGAGCAATCTGCAAGTCTCACAGAAACACTGCAGCTGTGCAAACATACATCTCTATCTTGCCTTACGTCTTATACTGCTTCCAGTCAGCTGGTAAAAATGAAGGTGTGCATAATGCAAGAAATTAGTTTTTAAAACTTCTGAGCAAATTTTTTTTTTCCCATTCTGTCTTACATCTATCACACAGTAAATTTTGCACATAAGAGACCTGTATCAAAAATCTGTTGAAAATACAGAATCCTAAAATAACTTCATGGCAAAGAAAGGAAAGACTCACATATAAATTATACTTTGACATTTCTTTTAATCTTCTCTTCACCACGTAAATAGATCTTAAAATAGGAAAACAAAAGAGCAATATTGTGTACTGATATACTTGAAAAAATCCCTTAAAATAGAAGGATCTAATTCAAATTAAGTCTTGGATTAAATTTCATGTTGCCAGTTTACTGAATCTTTAGATCAGCAACCATCTGATCTACCTGCTTGCAGAATTGCTTGCCTTGGGCCATAGGAAGAATAGGAAAAGATTAGTTTTTTGTACTTGTTTTTAAGGATGTATTCGCCTAAACTTCCTTTTATTACTCCTGACTAGTGCATGCAAAACCACTACAGGTGCTATTTTTACTCTCCTCTGCATTTTTAAGTGCACTGTCAACTCCAACTTTTTGCAAAGCATTCCTCATCTGGTCTCAGTGACTAAACCAACCAAGTCTTCAGAGTCAAAAGTCTCTTAGTTCTAACATTAGAACTAGGACATGCAAAATACACATGTTCTAGTACTGGGGTTTCCAGGAAAATAATAAATAAAAATCTTGAAGTACTGTTCAGTAAAGGTTTTTATGAACAGAAACAAAGCTGTAAAGGTTAAAAACCATGTTGTGAGCTAAATTGTAGCCATTAGTCCTTAAGGATTTCAAGCAGCTGAAAATGAGAAAACATTCATAGTTAAGATCAAGCATTTAATCTCATTTTTGTTTGAATGGAATACTTGCATCAAGTTTTAATACCAAAAAATGGCAAAAAAATTAATTAACTCCTCAATAATTTAAAGACAGTTTTCAGTGCAAAGTTACTGATTCAAAGTACTTTTGTTACTACTTTAACTTGCTGAAATGTTTCTCACTAAAAACATAACCTTTGAATAACTTATTTTTCAGGCTTAAATGATTGTCTGAAATACACTGCTTTTGATATACATTGTTAGAATAGTTCTGTATCTATTCAAGCACTGATATGTTATAAAGGTTAGATGACAGGCCTTGCGCAAGGAAGTCATTCCTGTGCTGACATACCAGGATTGTGGATGCGATCCAGGAGCTTCACTGAGCGAGCACTGACAACACCTCCAACGTGTACAAGAAAGCCTGGTGGGAAGGTCGTCAAGGTAAAAAATGGGAATTCCTGTTGTGATTAAAAACAAACATTAAATGACTGTTCATCAACCACTGCTGAGTGACAAGTAACATGCAATGAATTGATCATTTCCCTGAAATACAAGCAAAGCAGTTACACTGGGCCAGACATGTCCTTCAGGCTTACTGAACACTACAGAACCATGTGTCCTCATGGACCCATTGCATCAGAAAAGCAGAGGTTTTACACAGTGAAAGAATACTTTTCCCCCATAGAGTTGTTTGTCAGCACAACAGTGATAAATAATCAAAACTTTACATATCTGTGTTAACAAAACCTCTATTGATCCACTTTTACCATGGCTGCTAAACACAGGAATTCTACTTTCATTAGCTGATAAAAAATAAACGTTTTTCTCCATTTTTAGGTGTTGTTACAACTGACTGCAGTTTGATTCTGAAGCACAGCGTGAAACAAACTGAAGTCTTGCAAGAATGATGAATGTCTTATTACAGGAAAACATACCGAAAAAATATCAAAGGACTGCTCGGCTCATAAGCTCTAAATATAACAAGTAAATATCCATCTTTTAAAATAAAGCATAAGTCTTGAAACACAACTGTAAGTTTTTAAACTAATGTAATTCACTTCAAATTAATTTGCATGTTACTTTTTACCAGTTTATAAGTAAAATGAAGAGTTAAGTTTCAGCCACTACTCCAGCTTGTAATTCATAAAAGAGGCAAAGTAAGTAATAATGGCAATTTTTCAAGACACATATGATGAAATAAAAGTCATATTCAAAAAAGTTGAGCCCAAAACTAGATTTTAATTTCTCCAGAGATGTTCTGTGATATGTCTAATATATACATAATAGCACAATTATGGGGGAAAGGCAATAATTCATGTTCAGCAATTCTAAACGCAGAAAGCAAAAAAAAAAAGAAAAATCATGCAATCATGTTTTGTATAATTGCAACCAATTAAATGGAACAAATAAATATCGTAATTTTATATGAGAGAAAGTACAGGAAAGATTCCTTGATTCCTTTCTCACATACTTGGAAACAGTACAATTCAATTGAGCTTCTACCTGAACAGCACACATGCTGCAGATTCAATGAGGATCAGGTTCTTCCAGCAATACATGGTATGAGAAATAATCTTAAACTAAAGCCCAATGTAGGTTTAAAAATTAAAACTTCAGGATTCTTACCACCTTCTATAAGAGCTCCTATAGGAACTCTTAAAACTTTAAAAAGGTCCTACAAACTTCACGTTTTATGGATCATTTGGCTTAAACTTTCAAAATTAAGAGCCAAACTTTGAAATCAGCAACCATACTATCAATAACCAGAAGAAAAACAATCCCAAAACCCAAACTCTGCAGTTTTGCCTTATAATGCAATTAAGAAGCAGGAAGATTTCACCCCAGGATTCTGCAAACCTGCTTGACTGGATGGGTCTTCAGGAACAGCAATGGATATCTACAGAGGGATACAGTAAGTATGCCCCTAGAAGGTTCTAACAGATTGCAAAGTGCTTTGCAAGTTATCAGAATAGTCGAAATACTCAAAATTTTTTCTTTCCCAGGACTTCAGAAATCAATTAAAAAGTTTACTGAATGTGCCACCTATATGAAATTCCACCAAGCCTATTTACATTTTATATATACACATACTCACATTTACACTGTGCTGAAGCAGTATGGAGTGAACAAAGTAAACAATACTCCATGCTCTAAAGATTGAGCAAATCCAACGTTTTTTAATCTATATGGAAATTCAGAAGTTTTTATGTTTTCTGTTCATTTCCGTAAGGCTGTGTACTGCAAGTAATTTTAACATGTTCAGCCTTCCAGTTTGCCTGATGCCCTATACAAAAAACCAGCAGTAAAACCTCAAATAACATCGTTTTATCTCAATCAATATATCAATACTCCCAAGCCTGTATTATGATACATGATAAAATAAGGTGTTCTATCAGTTAATTTGAGCCACAGAAGAGTCTGGGTAACAGACTCACTGAACCATTCTGACACGATTCTATTAACAATCTCTCATTCATTCTGACACAGATGGAACTCCATCACTACATATGACAACTTTTTTTCTTTTTTAATCTCATTTAGAGGTTTTTTTGAATTTTATTACTATATTACTCAAATACAAGTTCCAGCCTCAATGATGTGTTGTAAACTGTAATAGTTCAAAATTATAAATCTACAGTTATTTCAGGGAAAACAGAGAATTCATAACAACCGGATGCAGTTCCCATATTATAAATCTCCTCTATTACTGCAGTTTGCAAAGGACTACCTTTACACAAAGGTGATGCAACCACAAGGTATTTCAGTGTATGACAAACGATGATTTCCAAGCTACAGCTGAAGATGGTCAATCATTTTACCAATACCAATTCACTATTCCACTTTACAGTCACTGATTGCATAGATCATGAAAGAACTGTCACTGTTTTAATCCTCTCAACTGCACAGAAATTTTTTGGGGGGAAGTTTGATAAGGTTACAATCAAATCCTCAAATATTTACTTAATACAATGTTTAAAAATGTATGTACACATACATGTATTGCTAGTGCTCTTCTTTTTTTAAGTACATTTCATTCAAAGACACACAAAACAATGAAGAAGCGCATGGAACAAGGCTACACACACATCCTTTGGCGTGTCAGCTGAAGCAGTTCTCTGATTCCCTTCCAGCCATTCACTCATTCCCATCATTAAACCACTCCCTCAGGTAATGCTTGGGCGTGCTCACAGAGCTTTTGGGGCTGAACCAGAGCAAGGAACTGGTCCACATTAAGATATTGTTAGTTTCCTGGCTAATTATTCTTATTCTAAGCACATTTACTGTGCCATCTCACAAGGCGGGCAAACAACCTTACAGTTTTTCTTGACCTGAACTGAGGGGATGGGTGGATAAGAAGTCACTGGAAAGAAAAGATGCTTAAGTCAGGATTTCAGCCAAATGAATCTCCCAGAGAACTGCACTCTTAACACAACAGATTTCCTGCAGTGCCCTTCAGAAATGCAGGCCAACAGACCCCCATTTTGAAAAGGCAGCACAAAAGATGTCTCAAGCACTTGCGTAATGTAAAAACAGGAAGAAAACAGAATTTGTCCAAGTGGAAGTCAGAGACACAAAATACCACTGAGAGCAGCATTTGGCCATTTCTACAAAAACATAGGCGAATTTTTTAGGAGTAAGATAACCTCAAATTTTCCTACTGATGGAAATACAACATTTATCTTTTTAGTTAAAAATATACAGAAAGACAGCTGTGCTACAGTTACTCTTGTTATCTACAGATGTACAGGGAATTGCTAACACTTATTAATGTACAATGTAACATGTACATGAGTTTTCCACAGCTGTATTTTCCACAGGTTTATTTTCAGGGAAGAAATTGAGGAATATTACCCTTCTAACAAACTCTGTTCTGTCTGCAGTTACGGTTATTTAAGTAATACACCAAAACCACATTTGATTAAAAAAAAGCTGTTGAGACATGCAATTAAATGAACTTATTTAAGGTACCTTAGCATTACCATATACCCAAAAAACCTAAGTAAGACTCAAAAGAACTATTTGAGAAACCTGGTCTCATGGAAGGTGTCCTTGCCAATGGCAGGGTGGTTGGAATAAGATGATCTTTAAAGTCTCTTAAACTCAAAGTATTTTGGGATTTTATGATATACCGAATACATGTGGAAATATATGATACATACTGAATTTATTCCTGGTTTTCCCAAATACTTGCTGTCCTAAGTAATCCAGACAAGTAGAGTGCACTGTTTATGTGTGTAATATTAAAACAGACAAAATAACTTAGAGATGTTGTTCATTCTAGTTAACTCCACTTTAAGGTAACCAAAAGAAGTAACATCATAGCAAAAACGCATCCAATATGAAACTTTCAAAAGACAGAATGAACATATTTTTTATCAAATAGCTGTCCACACGCTTTGCTGCTACATCATAATTGTTATCAATAGCAGACTCAACATGTCTCCATCCTATTTTACAGTACTTTTTTTCTACTAGACAATACACAGACCTTATCAAAATAATGCACAAATAATTCAGGCTCTAAAAATACATTAAGGGCTCTTAATTTACATTTTTATTGTCTTTACAAAGCTTCCTAAGGAAATAAAAAGATCAGCCATGGAATATCAAATCAAAGGTAAACTGAAAAGAGGCTCATTTTAAAGCATTCTTTCTGCCAAATTAAAAACTTAAAAGCAAAAAACCAGGGATTTATATTCATACCTCAATAAAAATTTTGACTGAAATGTATCAACATGCCAAATTTGACTGAAATGTATCAACATGCCAAATGATTTTAAAAATTTTCTTAAAAACAAGAAAATATTTCAAATAAGGCTTTAGGAATCCCCAGTACAAGAAGAAAGGGCCAGAAAGAGTCACACAGTGTTTTTCACATACCCGCCTTCTACAGAACCTATGAGGAGATCCTCTCTTAGCCATGGATGACACAAGAAATGAGAAGAGAATCATCCACCTATCAAAAATAGCAGCTGGGCACTTATATTTCACAGATGTAAGTGATCTTGTTCTCAACTAACATATATGCTCCTATGTCATTAGTTTAGGTAGTCAGAAATTGCAATTACATTTATTTCTGAGTAGGAAAACACTCACATTTCTTCCTTCAAGACACCTCATTATCAACATTTTGATCAAAGCAGTATATAATTTATAAAAAAAAGTTGCAACTACTCATTCCAAATGTAAACTTTATCATCATGTATCACTCAAGTATTAAACTTAACGTGCATCAGTACCTTACAGAGACCACATAACAGTAATTTCTTCTATAACTTGTTAATATCACTGGAATTACTTGAGTGCTGTGCACAGTTAATTGCTCCACTTTTCTTAATGCTTTAGTAATATATTAATATTTAAATAATTTGTGTATAAAAGGGCTATTAAACAGTCAACATTTGAAGTAAGTTCAGACCTAAAATTACACATTTTCAAACAGAAAGTAACAGCAAACATTTAACTTACTACAAGAAAAATTTTCACTGCAGTAGATTAGAAATGGAAGTATAAAATGCCTTACCCTTTGTTCCAGAGCTGACTGAGTCTGTTGTCTTAAAAGAGTTTTAAATGGTCCCCCTTCTTTTCCAGCACTCCCACTGCCCATTCCTGAAGAGTATCAGTACAAATGACATTCAAAGAAACATGTATTATAATTTGTAATCAACGGGTGATTTCAAAATAGATAAAATTGAGTCACTGAAAACAGTCAAATTATCCCCATATTTTTAATTTTTAAGGAAAAGAAAATGAGCATCAAAATTTAATTTTGGTTTGGGGGTTGTTCTAGGTTTTCATTTTCACATGACTAGCAGTGATTTTACAGTATTTGAACAAACCCCTCTGACCTAAGATTTTTTTCTGCTGTCAACCTGAATTAAAATCAACTTTAAAATATAAAAACTTAATTTTTAAAATTTAAGTGCATTTAAAATTCTTTCCTGTGACATATAACTTTTTTAAATTTTCTTGTTCTGACTTTTTGCCTATGATTTAAATATAGATCTACTTTTCACATGAAGGTTTTACATAACCAGATTTTCTGCCATTATCAAAAAGTCTCTCTGTCAGACTATTCTACAGTTATGTATCTCTCACTAATATTATTACAATATTTTTATTTAATAGAAGTAATAAAAATCTGGTTTTCAGAGAGTTTCAGGTAACTAAACTACCTTTTGTAACTACTAGTAAGAGACTGTACACATAATTACAGCAGTTATATAATGCATGATTAGAAACAAGAAGAAAATACAAAGGCAATGCACACCCTTTGATTTGAAATATAAACTCTGAAAAAAATTACAGATTATTTTACATGATTAAATACTCATCTGATTCATTCAAATAAGCTAAGGGCTACTGCTCAGCACATAAAACTACACTTATTTGATTACTATATGTGCACACACATAACCTGCAGATTATCTGTAAATGAACATGAGATAAACTCCAATTTTGCATAATATGATAATTCTCTTTCCTTCTTTCAGATTTTTACCTCTAGCCTTACCCTCTAACCACAGGAGTTTTTCTGCAGAGAAAGTTTATTAGATTCACTACCATCTTTGCTGTTGAATTATTTGCTATAAGGACCTGTTCCCTTAACAGAGCATGCTGAGATGCAGGTTATGTGTCAGTAAATTATGGGCTCTGTGGTTAGAAATCACTAAACACACACCAAGACTGTGTTTTTCCTGAAGTAAACACAATGCTAGTGAATCAGATTTTCTTGGTAATATTTCATGCCTAAAAACACATTAACATTGCTATTCCTTGTATCTAAAGCCATCAGGGCTAATAGGACCAAACAAAAATAAGCCCCTAAGTAGTAGAGGAAAGCAGAGCATAAAGAACAAAAAGGTGTCAGGAGCAGGATGAAATACAAACACCACAGTACGAACAGTTAGAAAGGAAGCCAAGATTTTCTTTTCCAGAATTTGTAACTAATTCAACATAATAATTCCTTGCTACTTTCCTTTTTCTTCTGATCAAGCATCTGATAAAGATGAACAAGACTGTAACTATACATCAAAGTGCAGTTATTTGTTTTAACCAAAAACTGGGAGATCTAGAAATAATATCAGACTTAATAATGTACATAAATTCATTCCTAAATTCATTTATTCATTTTCAAGAGTTACTAGGCTATCATTACCATACAATTAGATATAAAACCACTACAATTTTCAACGAGTATTTTTAGCTGTTCTTGGATAAGGAAACAAAAATATTAGTATCTGTATAGTCCCATTAAACAAGATCAAATTGCTTTTACTATTTGGCATTGATTCTAAACATCATTGTCAGGGACTATACGATATTAAATACAGACAAACATAGCATAAATACTACACATGAAACAAACCCAAAAATACAAACTAGCCAAAAGAGTTTCTACAAAAAAAAAGCAGTAATACCAACTATTTAATTGAAATCTATGAAAATAATCCATGCCAGTGAAATGAAAAAGTGGGCAGTAAAAATAAAAAACATGGACTTTGTTTAAAAGGTTAAATTAAAAAGCAGAGTTGGTAGCCATCTGATAACCATTATTTCAACAAATTATGAATGAATTCATGAGCAAGTGCAATGAGCATTTGCTCCATGCAAAACGCAGGAACAACAAAGTGAAGAGAATGTGTGGGATTACAAATCAAGTAAATTACTTCAGTCCAATTACCAAAGGATATTTTGCAAGGGTAAAGAAGAAATTCTGTAGCATAAATGACATTATTTCAAATCCTCTAAGAAGTTCTGAAGGCGTTTCAAGCTTCTGGGGCAGAGGTGAGAGATGGAATGAATAGTCATGTAGCCAGCAGTTTTCAGAGGCTAACTGAGCAAACCCAGGGTTATAGAAGCATCTGTGTGTTAATCAAATAACAACATTTCCTTAAATGTTTGTTTAAAAGGCCATAATAGATAGATCCTACCAGAAGCAGCCAGAAGCAGCTCTTCAGTGAAAGAAACACTTTTCCTCAGAACAACTGGGCTGACATGGCTAGAGTGTAGAGGTTTAATGCTAGACCCCGAGAGGAGGAGACAGGACTTTTTAAGATGTGGGGAATCACAAGAGAGTGTAGGGGAGCTGGGAAACAGGAAAATCCTAGGTCCCTGCGGGGAAGGTGCTGTGGAGGAAAGTAATAGAGACAAAGATGTAGATTCAGAAGATGACTAAAGAAACGGACAAAAGAAATCAAAATGAAGCATTTTTGTTTTCTCTAAATGAATCAACACTTACTGCAAATTATTTCTCAACATACAAAGAAATGGAATGACAATACAGCTCCACAACGTGCATGAGAAGCATGTTTTTAAAAGTCATGACCTCATTAACTTTATGTTGAAATTAATTTTTTAGAGACTTGGTAATCTAACATTATTTTAAATGTCAAACAAAATTTGATAGCAAATAGTATGGAGTAAAACCCAAATAACAGAGTCTTTGCACACACTTAACCATTATCTCACTAGAAAAAGTTATTTTCCAAAGAGGTAATGGATTTGTTTTATGATTTTCTAGAGTAATAAATCTTGTAGAATTTTAAGTTCCTACCAAGAAAAGGAGTTCCCACCTTCTCAATTTCCTCCAAACATATGCTATGGCATATCAAAATGTATTATCTGATTAAAATACATCATGCTTTTTATCAGCCTGATTCTGTTCATTTGCAGTGGCATAAAATATATCCCTGCTCCCAGAAGTCTAACTTCAAACCCAAAGAAGCTTTCTCAGCAAATGTATTTATAGACCAGAATGGATAACACAAGCACAACTGTATTTCATAGAAGACATCGAGGTAATATTCTCCAGATTTGGAGCTATTGAAAACTAGATGCTTAAGCAGATCCAAGTTTAAACCTCCAGTGTTTTGTTACTCATACTGTAAAATTGTGGTATCTGCACTGTCTCTCCAGGTTAGTCTCCATCTCAGACACGTCAGCACACTAACCACCTGACTGAGAAATAAAGAGGAATATGATATACTACAGAAATAGCAGAAAATACTTTGTTTTTCACATCAGTCAATCCAAGTAATGGGCATCACGAATTTGATAATGGTTGATGTGTCACATGAGAAGTCTGCATTTCTTTAACTTTGTTTAACCACTAAGATCACCAACTTACGCACTGAAATATTTCAACTTGGTAACAGCCTTGGGAAATGAAAACAGAGGTCTAAACATATACAGTAATTGTTAAGAACAACATACTGAATTTAGTATGTTATGGAAGTGTCTTCTGCACATCATCAAATTTTGGGTAAAAGGTAAAACAAATGACTCATAAGATATTGTCCTTTTAATCTATTAAGATTCAAAATCGAGTTTGTCATAACAAGATACAGAAGTTTTAAATGTAACCGGCAAATCCTCTCCGGGTAAGTTTCCATAGCAGAGTTAAAAGCTCTGTGCTAATAAGCAAAACTATGCCCACAGTTTGCTTTAATACTAGAAAGATAGCTAAAAAATATCTTTATATACTTGAAAAATCCCTACAAATAAGAGGAACCAAGTACACAATCTGTTTCAGTTCTGAATGAACTGACTAAAGACAACAGGGTTTATCCACCTACATAATATTGCCAGGAAATATATAAGGCTGCTGCTTTAAAACCTGAACACATTCACAGTGAGTTGCCGCATGCCTAAATGCAGAACACTTACATCTATAAAGATGAGCACCTATGTTACATTTAAATCCTTTACATTACATGATCTTTACCATGGAAAATCTGATCAAAAGAAACAGGTTTTCAAATATTCAGTAAACCAAGCACATGAATTTGGGGTGCTCCTAAATAATAAGCATCCAGCTGTATCTGTAGATCCTTTAAATGAGTGACCACCATAGGTTACCCATAGGACAGACATCCTTTTAAAAAGACCAAAAAATAAAGTGTGCTTTCTTTTGCTTGTTTCTTTTAAAAATGGGACAGAGAAGACAGGACTAAGAAAAACAGCTTCCCAATTGGGAATATTTTTAACATATCTAAGGAATAAACTGCATAAAATACTTAATACAACTCAATTTGAATGCAATATTCAATGTATCAGCTAGGAAAAATTCTTGGAAGGGGTGCTATCAAGTAAAGCTGAATCAACTACTTTAATATGCTTAAAAATGTCTAATTAGATGGAGCCAAGAATGTTCTGAGCTTCAAATACCACAATTTAAAACATCATTTAAAAACTAACCACACTTCTGTAAACAATTCTGCAAAATACTCTGCCCTATGGTAGCAAAATTCAGGGCATTGGTCACATAACGAAGAATAAACAGACAATAATTCTTTGAGTTGTGCTGACATTATTACTGTCATGATTCTAACCACAGACTAAAAAATAAGGAGGAAGGAAACAACAAGTAGAAAAAATTATGATAAAGCAATAGAGAAAGAAAAATGCTTTTTGAAGATGGCTGGATTACCTCTAATGCAATTTAAGTTACTTTGAAAGTGTATATTATGTATGTAAAGCTATTTCCATATAGCAAGAGAATAAAAGACAGTGGATGCTACATTTCTAGTATTGCATTTGCAAAAGGGAGTTAAAAATTAGATAAATGTATGCAGTAAACTTAGAACACAACACAGTAGGCTTGAAGGCTACATAGTTTTAGTAACACCACCCTTAACATATTGTGGGGAGAAATACACTCCTATGATCTGCGATATGAAATGGAGGAAATAAGAAAAAGGCAATTACTTAGGACTCCCTTAATGCTCTGAGATGTTTTATTTTGACTTGAACACAGTTGTGGTACAAAAGTCATGTTCAGGTTATCCAGGACAGTGGAAATACAGGCAGGATTGAAATTTTGACCCTACAGAAACCCTTTTGAGCTTGAGGTGTGCTATGTGACGTCTCCAATTTTCACATCATTTTGATAACTTAAATGCCAGAAAGCAAAAAGGGGTTGAATGAAAATATAAAAAGAGAAACACAACTTAAATAAAAAGTGGGTGGAAGCGCCTTACCAGTTTTGGGTGTCAAACTCAAATCTGTGTCAGAAGAAGAGGACTGTCGACTGTAGGACTTGGAAGGTGAAAAGGAATAGGTTTGGTTTTTCAGAGGGGTGGAGGGTCCTGATGAATGAGTATTGGGATTGGGATCTTCATTGAAAGGAATCCTGCCAGAAGAAGGTGGAAACATATTCAGTAATCCTGTGCCAAAGGACCTGGCTGACAGCAGCATGATCCAAACACCAGGATGGGATTGGGGCAGGGCCAGCAGCTATTCCTTAGATGCAAGACTGGGAATGAGGCCAGAGGCAAAGAAATGCTGTTTTACCCTCTAAGCATCCTACAGAGAGATGCTCATCATCTACAATGAAACAATTAAGCCAAATGAAAGGCATGAGATGTGACAAAAAATTATATATATATATATATATATACACACAAAAGAAAAAAATTGAAAAGTTTATGGCTCAAAAATCTGGTCAAATACACAATGCTTTAAGTTAGTTTAATAAAGAAAAAATGATTTCAAATTATAGTTGTGTTTATACATATTTATACATTTATGTATATACACATATGCATTTTAAGGTTAAAAAAAAAGATGTTTCCTTATCCTATAGCATCAGCAACATGCCACAGCTAAAAACAGAACAAAGAGGAGAATCTTTATGGGAACAACTATATTGACAAACAGTTTACTTATGCACAGCTTGACTTACCTGCTCTCTAAAACCATCTCTTCCACAAATGGCACAGACCCTTCCTAGAACCATTTTAAAACCTACTGTATCTGAATTACGTTTGAAAGTAATTATGAGCTCAAATCAGTGTTTCCCAGATACATCACCTTATTTTTTACTGAATTTCCCAGATACATCACCTTATTTTTTACCTAATTTCACAGAAAGCAAGAGCATGTTAAAGTGAAGAGTGTGGTTTTGTGGAAGAGACTCTGAGGCATCTCCAAGAAACTATTCTGCCTTTGAGCAGCTGCACCCTGGGTGCTTCTTCCCTGGTAACGGAAAGTGTGTCCATGAGGAAATGAGGGAGGAAAGATGGGTGGTACCTGCCTACACTGCCTGCCTGCCTGCCCTTTGGGACCACTGTGCCTGTGGGCTGCCTCTCCCCAGCTCTGGAGTGTGAGCAGTCTCGTACCAGTGTAGATGAGAGTGGGAACAGACACAGAGAAGTTCTGAGTAAGTCGTGAGCCAGTAGCAGTGTGAATTGGGCTGTTGTGAGTCGAGCGGCATCCATGGCTTGGCGGATGAACCAGCGGAGACCTGAGAGAGTTTGCAGCCAAGGTGGAAGAAAAGAAAACAATACATACAAACAGGTTGCAAAGTTATGTTATCAATGATTTCAGGGAAGTTTAGCTAGAGGAGATCTCTTACTCTAAGCAGACTCTAAGAATTTCAATTCCTAGCATGCAAGAGTCCAGATGAAATAAAAGGAGGGAAAGGAACAGCTTATCGCTTGCTTGTGACTGCATCATTGATTCTTTGGCAACTGGCCATAAAGTTAGTAGAGCCAAGAATAAGAAGAATCAAATGAGTTGATTTTGCTGCCTTAGAGAAACATGCCCATATTTTGAACTGAGACAATATCCATCACCAAGCTGAACATGGATAATTTGGGAGGTGAAATTTCCACATTTTGCTGCAGAGTGAAAGCCACTGGTTTATTTATGGACACTTTTTAAGTTGATAATTACCAGGTCTGCCTTTTTTGTTTTTAAACATCATGCTGTTGTTCTATGCTGCACTGTATCCAGAAGTTCTTTTAAAGGCAATTTTTCAAAATCAAGACAAGTCAAACAAGCTATGCTGTGAAATAGAAACCAGTCATTTTTAAAAGTCAGTTCGTATTTTGCAATATTTTGCAGAGCAATTGATGCCTGCACAACAAAAATGCCTCACTTCTATGGTAGTGACACAACAGCTCAAGTTAATGAAAATGGCTACTTCAATTAATACATCTAGAAATACAGGATACGTAATACACTTCTTGGTGCAGTTTTTTCCTTCCTGGATTGCTCTACCAAACAGAAAATAACTAAAATAGCCAAGTAAAAAAGTAGCAACAGTTTGAAGAAGATTGCAAGTATATTTCTAATAATTTCTATTAATATCAAAATACTGCATTCAAACTGTTTGGTGCTGCAGAACATATGACAAAAATCACAAAATTCTACTTCTCATCATAAAAAGATTTCTCTGCAAGTTCACTGTCTACCTGTTTTGCCACAGTCCTACTTGTTTTACAATAGTAAAAAGCAAAGCACACAATAAAAGATGAGACCTCTTTGGGGTCATTATCTAAATCACTGACAGAACCATTAGAATTCAAAATTTATCCTCTCTTATATGCTCATAAACATTTAAACTTGAACCACAGGTATATTTGTGAGAGGCCCTGACAAAAATGTTCATTGCACAAACACAACGTCAAAGAAGAACTAATTATAGTTAAACTGGTGGACAGCAAACCAAGGATATGTAGTACTATTGCTACATAAATTCAAAGAAAGTGGTCTTAAGTAAGAATTACCACTCCAGCTTCTACTGAAATAACAAGTCATCCAACCTAAAACATTTCAGAATTGTGGAATATAAAACTGGGTTGCAGACAAATAAAACTACAAAAGCAAAACAAATTCTGGGGAAAAAAAGAAATCACATCGGTTATGAAAAACTGAATGAGTATGAAAAGAAGAGAGGTGAAACTTGTTTCCCTACAAGCTACTAATTCATACTTACTCCTTAATTTCTTTGGATGGGGAGTTACATGCAGGTAAAAATGCTGATGTGTTACTTAATTTATCCAATGTGCAGGCTGTTCCTATGGCTCTCACTACGAGTCCAGACTCTCCCTCCAAATCAAAACACTGCAAATAACCAACAACAGCATTTCCTCTCATTTCAAGCACCTTCAAGCCAATCTTCCTTTGCAATTCACCTACAAAACAAAAGGTAAAGAACTTGTAATCGCAGTGAACTACTTCTATTCTCTTTTGTGGTCTTTGACCTCTGCTTTTGGAGTGCCAACCAAGTCAGTAGAACAGGTAATAAATCCAATCCTACATAGCTAGGCCAAGGAGCTGCTCACGACCTCTGCCTCCTGTAACATTGTGTGGTACCAATGATTTACACAGCTTTTTTCTTTTTTCTCCAAATCCATTCTGATTGCCAAAACAACATGTTATTTCAGAGGGGTTTTTTTCCACTAGTCTTTATTTTCAGTAGGCTTTCTTTCCTTTTTTCTACTTATTCAGAGAGAGAGAGAGGTCAAGATGTGTTCTGGAACTCACATAAGTTTCTAAATACTTCATATAGTTCAAGATAATGCAACATCTTTGAAATCTACATGAACAGGCATCTATAATTTCTTCATTTACCAATTTATTTAAGCATAGTTCAAGTTAATTCATACTTTTTGCCCCTCTACTGCAAACCAAAGACTACCACTTCTATTAGCTGCACACAAGGGCTGAAAGACTGTGACTATAAGAAACTAGTCTGCCATTGATGCTTATTTAGGAGGATATCACAAAAAAATTAATTTATCTATGTGGTTGGATTGCACTGGTAATAACTAAGGTAGAAAATGTAATTTCTCTTCTTATGAAAATGAAAGATTTCCAAAATCCTCTTTTAACAAACTGAAAAATCCTCACTGTCACAAAGGATGGCCTAACAGTCCTAATGTCACTGCTGCTGAGAAATCAAGTGGAATGAAATGGTCACAGAATCCTAAAATCTCCTGAGCTGGAAGGGACCCACAAGGATAATTTAAGTCCAACTCCCGGCTCTGGTTTCTACTGTTTTTGGGAAGTTTGATTCTAAAACTACCAGCACAGGTTACTACTGTAAACTTCTTAACTGAAACTATGCCTGTACTTGTCTTGAAAAAGTTCTACAGTTGAGAGAGAGTATGAAAGTTTCTTTTTAACATAACACATAATATGACAGAGATCTGCGAAACAGCCTGGCTCACTCTCAGAAGTTACAGATTTCTTCAAGATTCTTCATGTGTGACCACCAATAACAGTATTGCAATATCACACACTTTACTACATGAGATGAAACAGTATTGCTGTGAGTTCTTTTGGGTTTTTATCCTCTTATCTATTGCCATGAATAAAATCTAGCAGAATACTTTATCCACCTGCAATACTTATGCACGGCAAGAAATATGCAAATACGAATTCAGTAAACGAATATGGGGGCTATATTAAAAAAGTGTCTTCATGTTAGTTATGACAACAGTTTATTTGACTTTTTCCCTCACAACATGCTGGCCTTCCCAATGAAGGCACTAACATCTCCATAGTCTTTTATGTTGCACTACTTACTGAGGATCTCAAGGACACCTTCCACTAGACCAGGTTGCTCAGAGCCCCATCCTACCTGGCCTTGAACATTTCCAGGGATGGGGCAGACACAGTTTCTCTGGGCAAGCTGTGCCAGGGCCTCACCACCCTCACAGGGAAGAACTTCTTCCCAATATCTAATCTAAACCTACTGTCAGTTTGAAGCCATTCCCCTGGTCCTGTCACTCCAGGCCCTTGCAAATAGTCCATCTTTCTTGTCAGCTCCTTTCAGGCACTGGAAGGCCACAATTAGGTCACCCCAAAGCCTTCTCTTCTCCAGGCTGAATAATCCTGATTCTCTCAGCCTTTCTTCACAGGAGATGCTTGAGAAACCATGAACCAAGCATGACTTCAAAGAGATGGGATGAGTAACATAAGTATTGATGCACACTGTATCTGAGATAGTGCGTAATTGCTTACATACTTCAAAACAGTTCAAAGATGGTAAAGTTCATTACTTTAATTGTTTCAGTCAAAATTCTACTGATACTCCTCATATGGGTTAAGAACATCTTCAAAAAAGTTTCACAGGTTTCTTTGACCTTGCTAAAAGCAACCAAAAAATTAGGCTGCAGTGCGGCCTCACCAGGAAGGGGGAAAAAAAAAAAATCAGTCACACTGTCCATCAGTTAGAAAAATATAATCCTCAGAAACAGAAGACACTGTGAACTGAAAAAAATCAACATAATTAACAACAAAACTCATATGCAATCTTAAACAAGGCACTTATTTGAATCCCGAACAGTCTTAAAAGTAGCAATAACCATTACAGCCCACGTGTATAATACCTGACATGAGTGAAATGAGTCTTTGCCGAGCCTCATTCGATGCCCTGGGAGTACGGATTCTGTCTATCCACTGGTACTCTGGGTCCTCATTAACTACAAGTTCTTCCACAAATCCATGAATTATTACTGCTCTGTAACACTTAGGAATAGATGTAGCTGTCAAAAAATATATACATAAAAGATGTAAGACATAGATCTATGAGCCAAGAATAGTAAGAAAAACATAAAATTACACATAAAAATTATTCCAGAAAGTTTTCCAGACAATTTTCTGTGAAAACATGGACATACCCAGGCAGTTTTGCTCGCGAGATCATGGAACCCTGATAAGACAACTGTCCGGTGTACCAGTTACAGTATGTACCACTATGAAACGTTTTCACTTTGTGCCTCTTTAAAAGCATATGGACCCAAAAATAACACCACGTGTGTGTGCACAGACACTGACACGCAACTTATGGAGATTAAAAAATCCCATCAGTTATTTACATTGTTTTCAGATGTGCACAGTAAAAATGCGTTAAAAAGCAAACTAAACAATTCTATATATTTTGCTTCAATGGTATCTCCACTCGGTTTATGCAATGAGCTGGTAAGAGAAGGGAGACCAACAGAAGAGGCAAAGAAAGGAAAGGAGGAAAAAACTTTTTTGTTCAAATAAACTTTTTTCCTCTACTTACTGCAAAAAAATTTGACTCCACAGGATGACTGCCTAAATCTGTTTAAATCATTGAAGAGATCTACTTTCACCACCACATTGATCTCCCCACGTATACCTATCAATAAAAAAACATTAAATACCAGAAGTTATAACAATGTAACTATATAAATACAAAACTAGACCTATAAATTATTTCCTATTATTAGTAATTAATGCCAAAGGAGCAGGAAGCCATATTCTTGCCTCTCAGGTCTGCTGCAGAGACACTGACTCAGAAGTTTTTAGTTCTGCCAAGCCTTTGAGGCTGAAGCAATGAAAGAAACACTCCTCAAATGCCTATCTGCACCAACCAGGACTTTATAAAAAACATGAGACTGGGAAAAGAGAAGCCATCAGCCTCTTGATGCTGCAGTGGCCTCTGCTGCAGGGTGCTCTCTCTGCTGAATTTCCTCCCAGAAACAACTTCAAAATGGCAGTAAAGCTCCTCTCTGAAGTTCAACCCAAGGAGAAAGATTTATGGCTCTTTCTAGAACCACAAAGTGCCACAGAAAGTGTTTGCAAACTACTTTAACTGTGACAAGATATATATAAAAAATAAGGTATTATAGACCTTTTAGACAAAGCTTAATTTTCAACTATGACTAAACCTTACTAGAAATAGAGTATTTTCTAACACACAACCATTCCTTTCTTACTTGTCTACTTTCCTGTTCTGAGCTTTTTCTTCTTTTTCCCCACCCGGTAACAAAATAATTTCACATATTATAGGCTCTGACATATTGAGGACTAAACTTCTTGATGAGTCTGATCTATAGTGTCTTCAGAAGCCTTTATCCCATACACTGATATGACACTCAAAGAGCAGCACTGGATTTGTTTTTCAACTCAGATATTACAGCAATAAAATAAGCTGCATCTCCCTTCCAAAATGCCAATAGAGAGAAGCCTTCAGTTACTACAACAGGAAATGCCTCAGGGTTATATATTTTCACAAATAATCATGTTGAGGTGAAAGAAAAAAAAATTAATACAAACTTATGAACACTGTATCTATAAATTTTTAAGGAAGCATCAATTAATGTTTGCCAAGAGTCAAGATAATTGGAATCTAGTGCTATAAGCATGAAAATATAAGAATTCCAATTTCACTTAAATAGAAAACATGTTGTGAAATACCAACATATCTGGAAAAATATAGAGAAATCTAACTTGCTCTAACCTACCAGCTGTACACATCCTAAAAGAAGTGTTTGCATAATCCAGCTCCAGAAGAAAATGTGTGATAGGAAAATGTGCATAGGATAAAAAGGTAATTAAAACAAATATGCAATATTTCTCGATATTTCTGTTCGCTATAACTGGTTCAGATGCACAAAATACTTTGCATCAGTTATGATGAGCATCTGGTAAACACCGTTAATTATTTCCCAACAATGATTTATAATTAGTTTTTAACATTGTTAGGTCATTTAATTCACCCTGAATAATGAAGGACGGGGATAATAGCAACCACAGAGATGTTCTGCACTAAGGCATTCAATCAGCAAGTTAATTGCTCTAAACTGACATTGGCTCCCTGAGAAAAAAGCCATTTCATTAAAATCAAAAGCAAAAATATCATTAACTTCATTTCTCAAACCTTCAAGACATTCTGATGAAATCCACCTAGCACTGAGAGCACTTACTGCAGGGAAAAGGAATTTCATCCTGTTGAAGGTATCTCACATCCTGTCCCTTCATCTCAATTGAAGTCTATCCCAAATCCCAGGAAGGCACACTCCAAGTAACTCCAGCAGTTATATTCATTTAGCAAACACGTGGTAATTGGACAAATATGTGTGAGTCTTTTCTTTTTTTTAATCTGAATTTTGCAGTAACTAGTGAAGATTTTTTTCCATTTGTCACAAGTCCTATGGAAGGTGTTCTGCCAAGCACTGGCCTGAACTCCTATGCCAGAAATTTTCTCATGCCAGAAAATAATGGGAAAAAAAAAAAGCCAGGAAAGCAGTTTTCCAACTCCAAATATAAAATTATTACAAATTTCTGAATACAGCTTAAAAGACTGTAAGAAGCAGATTACATTTCAAACAAGACTGTTTTAAGTTAGCAAATCTTACCATGAATGGTATCATAAATTGGAAACCACCCTGAAATAACCGTGGCTGCCTCACTATAGAGCAGAGGATCAATATCTATGTACACTTTGCCAATGGCATCATTGGCACTGTATGTATCATGATCAAGAACTGTGATCTGGAGAGGCTCATCTTGGAGCTCTTCATCATCTACCTGGAAAACAAATATTAACATGGAATCTGAGTATTTAAAAATGTGCAGGGAAACACTGCTGAAAAACAAACACAGAAGAGAAGAGAGTTATGAACAGCAACCCAACACAGATAAATCTGTAATTTCTGTTTCCTGAAGCTAAACAGCACATTCACTTATTTTGATTTTATCCTTCAGAGACTGGTGAGATCCTGGAAACAGCTATCACTGGGGGAAGAACAGAAAAGCAAGATTACAGTGATTATTCATTTTAAAATTCCACAATGTTTTAAGTCACACTTCCTAGATTGTCTCCCCATCTCCACTATACACACTGATAATTAAAAAAAAAAGAAAACTTAAGATAAAATATCTCAGAGGACTATTATACTCTGAAGTTAAGATTATGGTGTTCTCATCACTGGTCAGTGGCTTAAAAGAAGATATTTTACACAGCCTGCAGTAAAAATTCAGTAATTCTACATTTGCAATTTCCTAAACAAAAGCAATAATCTATCTACAGATAACTCCGTAGTTAGATAACTCAACTATTTTCTTTTAGGACTAAGACAGACATTTCACAACTTTTTGTGTTGAATGTCACAAACCAAGAATTAAGTTTGCTAACTGCAATGGGATGACTCATGTAAGTATTTGCAGAATTGTGATATTGCCTTAGAACACAGTAAATGAACCAGAATTACACATTCAAGAGTTTTAATAATTAATTTATTCTAAACATCATCCTCATTTTTTAAGTAGTAAGAAAATGTAGTGACAAAAAAGGGAACATGTAAACACTTGTTCAGGGCATAATGTCAAAGGACATCAACAAATTAGATCCTGGAAAGCAACAAGCAATTACAGGAAAATGCTGAGTGCCCTCATTATTACATAAGGAAACGGGAAGATAAAGTGTCCAATAATTGTTGTCCAAGCTCTTTATTTTGTAATCTTTGCATAGGAATTCTTAATTTTCTCCTTTGAAAAGAGCATTATCTTTGCAACCAAATGTAAAATTTCAAATACCAATTAATTTTCCTTGCTCAAAATTTTAAAAACCCACAAGAATACCTGTACTTTCATATATATGTCTTTATTTATACATACTTGTACTGATAACTGTACTGAAAAAGCCTAATCCCTGATATATTCCCCCCACCTTCACTGCAGTATTCTCTTTTCTAATAGAGTATTTAAGTTGGATCCAACCTGGCAAGTTTTTATCTTCACAAACACTCCTAAAAAGCCAAAGAGATGCCCTCAGCAAACAAGGTCTGACTGGAGCTGGGTTTGCTGAAAAGGCTTTGTTGTGCATTTAAACACAAATACACTTCAGTGCTCAAAACTCATTTTCTGCCTGAAATGCAATTATTTCATTAAGGGCACCTAAACCAGAATGTCTATACAGTTACAGGCAAACTCTTAAAAAATACTTACTTCAAATTTGAACCACTCAGAATTCCACTGAGGATTAAGCGATTTGGGATACACGTCTGTCTTAAACGTTGTATTTCCAAATTTCACCTAAAAATACAAACATTCAATTATCAATTACAAATAATAAAGAAATTTTGAAACTCATTAAAGTGACATATGCAAATAATTTCAAGTACATATTTCAACAAATCACTTTCTTTTGACTGAGAGTGGATTTTAAAATCAATTTACATATATCAGTATCTATGTATCAATGACATTTCCATTCAATCTCTCTCATACTATCATACTACTGAAATTGTTTCTTTTCCTCCTCAATCATTTGAAAGGCAAAAATATCACTTATATTGGCTATTCAAAGTCACTTGGCGTGCTCTCCTTGCCTTCTATAAGGAAAAATATTTAAAATATTGATAATTTATGTCCTATTACTCTTCTCTCTAGGATTTCTCAATCAGCTTCATAGACAATTGATAAAATAAATATAAAAACAAATTGGATTTGAGAAATACAGAGAAAGGACTACTAAAAATTAAGTATTTCCCATACTTTTATTGCTTATTGCGCCTTCAACCACTTAATAAACTATTTCAGCAGCACCCAAATGATCTCCATAGGCATCTACTTCAGACTAAGCCCATTTGGGTTTTGTGGGGGTTTCTTGTTTGCTTTTTTAAAGTGAAACTGAATTTCTGTGATGCTCCATACATCACGAAACCACACAGCACCATGTAAGAGTCTTTATTTCACTGCAGCTTTCATTCCAAACCATTCACAAACACTTGCAGTTCTCTGAATGCTGCCTCTCAAAAAAATGAGCACTTCACCTCATACCAAGTATCTGATGGTATTTACAAATATTCAAAGTTACATTTTAAAATTTATTCAAGATTGTTAAAGAAAATAATGAGTATGCCGACAGAAAAGAAATGCTGGAGATAGAGGTGCGTAGATTTTGACAGCTGTTATCTTCTAAAAGTCTAAATGCATTTTGGAGACTAAATTTAGGCCTGGATTTGAAAACTGTGTAGTAACTCTTCTAACACTTTTGCTCAAGACAGTATTAAGTAACCACTTTGTACATTTCAGTAATATAGTGATTATATTGCACAGGTGCAAATCCTAACTCTGAAGAGATTTTGCACTTGCTTAAGTACAATAAAGCGATGTTAGCACTTGCTGTAAGGGAGCTGCCAGTTAAATACCAGTTCTGACTCCAGAAGCTGCCAAGATGCAACAGTCCTGAGCTCTACCCAACCTATTTTAACATGTTATCTTGGGAATAAATCAGTTCCCTTAGAGCTCCAGGCAGTTATAACTGAATTTCCCCAGTACTCCAGCTAGTTCATTGAAGCTTGTAGAGATAATCAAACACCATACTGCTGTCCACTGTGCAAAGTTAAAAGCATATTTATGGAAGAAATTGTAACAAAATAGTCCGAGTTGGGACATAGATCACTGTGCTCATGCTGGTGAAGTCCAAGTTTTGCATAACCTGAGCCAACTAAGAGCTCTCAAGTCTCTTCTCATTTTCTTTTCTAGTTCTAAGTTTATATTGCAATATTTAACAAAGAAATTTAAGGCTAGTAAACAACCAGAACTTTAACATATGCTTTTCGTTTTTATTAGGAAAAACACATCATAAAGCTTTTCAGCAATCTCACACAGAAAAAAAACCCCAACAGTTTCAAGATCAATTTATTTTGAAATAAATCTCACCTGCTGTATTGCCTACTCCACACATGGAAAGGGTAGTTACTCCACACTGTGCCTAAGTAACAATCCTAAAAGTAAGGCCCCCATTTGTGCATTTCTTTAGCCTTATTTGTGCCAAGACACTCATGGAACTGCAAGTTAACCCAGCTAAGCAAACCGATCTTGATGAAAATTTTTGTTTTCCTTTTTTGCTACGCTAGTATTTTACTATATGAATTTCAAAAATCTACTTTGCTACACGGAGAGCATGGTTAAGAACAAGTAACCCACAAAAAAGGAGAGCTGTTTCTCCGAACACAGAGTAAAAACAGGCCACATAAAACTCAGTGAACTGTATTCTCTAGTCCTGTTTTTCCTGTCTCCTGGTAGCAAGCATCAGAGTTGTTACAATTTTAAACTGGATTAATAGGCAACCTACAAGAGAAGCTTTTATAAATTAAAACCTGACTGGTGAAACAGCTGACAAAACAGTGAAATACTAAGTTTCATGTAATAAAATAAGATGATGTACTATTTCAGCTCCACTGAAAAGCTGAAACATATCTTCACTTTATTACCAGCTTACTCTCCCATTAAGCAATGCCCTTTAGAGTCTAATGTCAACCAAATTTTTAAGCACCAAATGAAATCAAGACTTATATACCCCAAATTTATTTTTATATTAATATTATCATATTATTCAGTGTATAACATTCTAGAAAGGCATTCTGTCTTCCTACCTTAATTCTAGTATTGTGCCAACCTCAATCACTATTTGTTGTACACCTCAATTGTTTGTAGTACAAGACACACATTTTCATAGCACATCACTTTTAAATAGCTCTAGTTTTTCTGAGAGTATGATTCCTGAATCTGTGGAATGCTTCTGAAATATTCTAAGTTATCCATATTGGAAATAATGAATCAAAAAAACATAAGGATCATGTAACAGAAATCACAGAAAGGCTTGTGTTGGAAGGGACCTTCAAGTCCATCTCATTCAAACCCCCCTGCCATGGGCAGGGACGTCACCCACTGGATCACGTTGCTCAGGGCCTCCTCCAACCGGGGCCTTAAATAATAATAATAATTATTTTGCACTTCAACTTATTTTACAATCCCTTCCTGAGAAACACTCTACATATTGCCTGTTAACTATATGACTGTAAAGAAGGTTGAAGTTAGATACTCTGGGTGCAATTAAGTGATTTAAACACGCAAATAATATCAAATATTTGTTGACTAAAAGCCCCCTTTGAAAATATTTTAGTATATCAAACATTTTAAATGGAAAGATGAATATTGGCCTTAAAAGTAAAGCCTATACAACCACTCATATACTCAGCAATACAACTGATTTAAAGATTATTTTATTACTTCTCCATCCTTCTTACAACATCTCTGCCTAATCACAGAATCAGTCAGGTTGGAAAAGACCTCTGAGATCACCGAGTCCAAGCTGTGACCGGCCACCACCATAACAACCACACCATGGCACTGAGTACCACGTCCAGTCTTTCCTTAAATACCTCCAGGGACGGCGACTCCACCGCCTCCCTGGGCAGCCCGTTCCAATGTCTGATCAGCCTTTCCATGAAGAAATTCCTGCTGATGTCCCACCTAAACCCGCCCCGGTGCAGCTCAGGGCGCTGTCCCCTCGCCCTGCCGCTGGTTCCCGGGAGCACGGAGGCGCGGGACGGGCCCGGCAGGTGCCTCCGCCGCGCGGGCCCGGCGCGCCCATCCCGCTCTCCCCGCCACCAACCTCCACGAAGGCGTCGGTCAGGTCGCTGGCGCGGTCCATCACCGGCAAATGGCGCCCCGCCACGATCTTGACCTTCAGCTTCCCCGGCATCTTCTTCTACCCCCTCCCCTCCTCCTCCCGCGGGCTGCAGGGACAGCGCGACCGCGCCTGTGCCATGGAGCGGCGGGCGCGGCGGCTGCGCATGCGCGGGGCTCACACGGCCGCCCCGCCCGCGGCCGGTGGGGAGCTGGAACAGAGTCGCAGGATTGTTAGGGCTGGAAGGGACTTCTGGAGATCACCCAGTCCGACTCCCTTGCCAAGGTAGGGTCACCCAGAGCAGGCGACATAGAAAGGTGTTCAGGTGGGTTTGGAATGTCTTCAGAGAGGGAGACTCCGCGCCCTTCCTGGGCAGCTGTTCCAGGGCTCTGCCACCCTCAGTGTAAAGAAGTGCTTCCTCATGTTGAGATTAAATTCCTTCTGTGTTACTTTATGGCCATTGCTCCTTGTTTTGTCCCTGGGCACCACTGAAAAGAGTCTGGCACCGTCCTCTTGGCACCTTTGAGATACTTATATGCATTAATGAGACCCTTTCAGTCTCCTCCAGAATAAATAGGTCTAGCTCTCACAGTCCCATCCCATTAGAGATGCTCCATACCTCTCATCATCTTTCTTATCCTCCGCAGCACCCTCTCCAGTAACTCTTTGTTTTTCTTGCCCTGAGGAGCCTGGAACTGGACACAGCACTCCAGATGTGGCCTCACTGGGGCCAAGTAGAGGGAGAAGATCACTTCCCTTGACCTGCTAGCCACACTTCCCCATGCGCCCCAGGATACCACTGGTCTTCCTGGCTGAAAGGACACACTGCCGTCTCATGGTCAACTTGTCACCCACCAGACTCCCAGGTCCTTCCCCGCAGAGCTGCTCTCCAGCAGGTCACCCCCAGCCTGTGCTGGTATTTGGGGTTGTCCCTCCCCAGGTCCGGACCCTAAACCTGGCCTTATGGAAGCCCCCCCGGTATCGCCCCTGCCAGGCTCCAAGATGGCGCCCGCGGCCTCGGGACGCCGCTGATAAAAGTCGAGCGCCGACTCTTCGATGGGCTCCGCGGTGGGGCGCTGCCCAGGGCAGCCTGAGCGCCGAGTCATCGATGCCCAGGGGTTGCGGTCCCGGCTGCGGCGGGATGGACCGGGATCGCATTCTGCATCCCGGCTTGTGTCCGCTGGAGTAGCCTCCGGATGCTCTGCCTTCCCGAGAAAGGAGCTGGTGTACCCTCGGGATGCTCTGCCTTTCCAAGGAGGGAGTTGCTGCGATGAATACCAGTTAAAAGGGAGCATGGAGCACACGTGCATCCCCAGACACTCAGTAGGAGCGTTCTGTAAAGCGTTTAAATCCAACACCAACATCCCCCCCCCCCCCCTTCCCCTCTCCCTGTAGGTTTGGCTTTGTTTTCTTAATCGAAAGACAAATATTTACAGTATTTGAAGGATTATGGATAGATTAAATGGAATTTAGTTATCAGAAATAGGATTTGATATGGTTCTTGCAGCCAGGTTGTAACTTTCTGATGCCTGAAAAAGCTCTTTGTTTAGGCAATAGCACTGTGGGAGCTTGGCAAAAAGCAAAGGAGTGGGGCCAGGAGTTGGATCAGGTGTGGTCCTACAGGTGGGATTATGGAACCCAGTTGTGTGAGATCCTGTGGGATGTGGGTTGTGCTGCTGGTGTGGTGAAGAGCAGGAACATAAAAGAACCCTTGTGTTTTGGTTAAGCACTTGCCAGGTGTTGAGCCAAATAGTAGATCTGCTGGGATTATTTTCCCTTCTTTCTAATCTTAAAAAAAGGCTAAATAATGTTATGGGCTGAAATGTGATACTCCAAACAAACCATATGACTGAAATGCAGCAGTGTGTGGTGTATGGAATTAAGGTATAGAAGATCTTTGGCTGGCTGTCCTCAGGCTACCTGCAGTTAGACCCACCAACACAGCACATTGTCTCTTGGGCTTGTTTGGAAGTTACCCTTGGAACAATCCATACTGTTGCTAGTATTCATCATATCCAAGTATATTATAAACAGGCTAAATGCTTGTTTTTAACTCATCCATCCTTGTTTAAATGGAATACTGTAATGAGACTGGCCCAGCAGGAAGGGACCTGGGAGTGCTGGTTGACAGCAGCTGAACATGAGCCAGCTGGGCCCATGTGGGCAAGAGGTCAGTGGCATCCTGACCTGGATCAGGAATAGTGTGGCCAGCTAGACCAGAGCCATGATTGTCCCCCTGTACCTGGCACTCGTGAGGCCTCACCATAAACCTGGCTTTCAGTTTTGGGCCCCTCAGGACAAGAAGGACATTGAGGGGTTGGAGCGTTTCCAGAAAAGGAAACAGCTTGGGAAGGCTCTGGAGCACAAGTCTGATGAGGAACAGCTGAGGGAGCTGGGGGTGTTTAACCTGGAGAAAAGGAGGCTCAGGGGGGACCTTCTCACTCTCCACAACTCGCTGACACAAGGGTGCAGCCAGGTGGGGGTCAGACTCTGCTCCCAGGAAATGAGGGACAGGACAAGAGGAAATAGCCTCAGGCTATGCCCAGGGAGGTTCAGGTTGGGCATCAAGAATTTCTTCATGGAAAGGGTTGTCAAGCATTGGAATAGGCTGCCCAGGGAGGTGATGGAATTCCCATCCTTGGAGGTGTTCAAGAAATGACTGGATGTGGCACTCAGTACTCTGGTCTAGTCGACGAGGTGATGATGGATCAAAGGTTTGACTCAGTCTTCGAGGTCTTTTCCAACCTCAAAGATTCTGTGATTCTGAGACTACTCCCAAGGCAAGTGTCTTGGTTTGAAAGACTGGTGTTTGTTAAGGAAACCAGAAGCCTCCCTTGGAATGGAAAATATTACCCCCTTCCCTCTGAATTATTATGACTTTGAAATTAAGGGCTTTCAGGCAAAGATATGGAAAAGGAATAACAGTTCTTTACTAGTATGTGTATGTATAACAAGGCAAACAAATAACAACAATGGTAACAACAACAAACAAGAATAGAAAACCCAATAAAGTCTCTTCCTGCTCTTTAAGCACTTTCCCCTTGGTGCAGTTCCGCTCACGGCCGGCAGGGCGGGTGCGATGATGCCCCCACGGCTGCAGGGGGCGCTGTGGCGCGAGCTCAGGTAATGGTGGACGGGCTGAATAGCAAAAATGGGCTCTAGCGGGAACCTCGGAGCAGCGGCCGGAACGTCAGGGCGGGCTCATCCTGGGTAGCAAGCAAGCGGTAGCAGAAACTCGGCAGCTGTGGCAGGAGCCGTGGGGTGTCCCAGAAGGCAGGGGGTGCGTGGCTACAGTGTAGCAAAAAACCCGGAGCAGAGGCAAAGAAACGGCGGGGGCTGGGCAGCGGCAGCCCGGCTCCCGAGCACGGCTGGGAGAGGCTCCCTGGGAGGGGAAGAGGGTTCGGGGTCCCGGGCTTTCCCCTGAGGCACCCGAGCAGATGGTGAAAGGGTTATTTTTTAGTGAGGTAGGGTGTTAAAAAGGTTCCAGTGCAACGGCCTCTCCCACAAGAAGAGCTTCACTCATGGCAGAAGGCAGCAAGAGACGGAACCCAGTAGTGGTGGTGAAATCTCCCCACAGCGACCACAGCCTGTTTCCCTTCCGAAGCCAAGAGAGCAAAAGAGCGGGGAGCTGCGTCCAGACCCCTTTTCCCCAGCTCAAATCTCGCGGTATCTCTGCTCCTCCAAGAGAACCTTCCAAGTTAAGAGAGTAGCCAGCCTCACCCTTCCCGTGCAACTTCTTTATGTCTCTTAAGTATCGGTCGTTATTGCTTCTTAGCGATAGATGGGACAAAATTCCGTGAGAGAAAGAAACAAAAGGAAAAATCCTAAGTCCCGACAGCAGGATAGATGTGAAGAGCGAAGACCCAGGAAGGAAATCAGAAGCAGCACACCTGCTACTGATCTTAAGGGTTTAGTTTCAACCAGAAATGAGCTTTTGGAGTGGAATGTCCTGATCTCACCTGCTTAAATGTTGTTTTGACTCACATAATCAGGCAGTTCTACAGCATATGACTTGAAAAGTGTAAAGTAGCAGTACATCAAATACATTGTAGATGTTTTACGGCATTTGGGCCGTGGCAGCAAATTAAGCCAGGATTAAATAACCCACCAGAACTCTGTATGATGTGGATGGTGGGTCCTCAGCACTGCTTCACCCTAAAAATGGGGACATTGATCCACTACACTACTTGTGAACACGACCATTCTTAACTTCCCTGTTACAGTAAAAAACTACCAGCAGATGGGACTACAGAAAACCCCGAACATTCCCCATTGTCCATGTTAGATACAGCATTGTTTGGCATTTTTTCATTTCTGGTGCACTGCTTTAGAGCCCAAGATTGAGGGAATGTAAAATAAATTCTGGGCTTCAAACAAGCAAAAACAACATAAAAGTAAACTTTGTCATGTGTTCTTTATTTCTGACACAACTTGTTTGTTTGCTGCTTTTGCTAACTAGCTTCACGAATGTTGCCTAGTGAACATCTCCCTCTCTCTGAGATTGTGATATACAGGGGTTAATGCAATGCATATTTCTTTCTCGAAAGATTTCTGAGGAACCAACTTTTTCAATGGAAGATGCTAGAAGTCAAAGGACTAGAAATCAGAAAACACCTATTTTGGAGACCCAGTTCCAGTCTGGGTTTTAGATACTTGGAAGGATGAATTAGATATGATTTAATGCATTAAGAAACCTGCTTGGTGTATTAAACCTGCCTGGGGGCTGAGGATTTTCTGTACTGGCAGAATGAGACCTGTCTTTCCATCAATTAGAATGTTACTTCACACGTTTCCTGCTAGTGGCATTCCAGTTCTCTAGGGCCAGCAGGGACTTGTGAAAAGTAGCAGGGACTCAGCTGAAAGGATACTCAGACCCCTAGAACTTATAAACTACTTGAGGCTTCTAAAATAGCATTAAATTTTCATTAGTTTTAGGCAAATATAATGGATATACTGGAAACTAAAGCTTTGCATGAACTCCACAGAAAATACTAAAAGGTGTATTTTCATCATAAGGAAAAAAAAAGATGTGATATCTGACTTTGCATTTCACTTTGTTTCTTGCTGAGTTTTTTCCCTTCTGCTTAGTAGTGATGTTTTAGTAAGTCATGACAATAGAAGTCCTGTTTCAGCAAGATGACCGCTGCGACATGCTTAAAGAACAGTATTATCTTACTTGGGCAGGTATTGTTTTGCATTAAATGGCACTGTAACTCAACTAAAAAACCAAGAATATTGCTAATTACAATATTAAAGGCATCTCACGTGGAACAGTGAGTGTCAGAAAAATAGGAGAGTTTTTCATGGGAGAGTTTGCCACTTAAATGTAGTGATCCATGTGTCCCTTCTTTTTCAGTTTTAAGTAAGATAGAGAGAGAGTTTGTGATAGACATGCATGTTGAACCTTAGTTTGGAAATTGATGCTTCAAAGATAAGATTTTCCTTGTAACTTTAGTCTGCTGACCCATCACATCAGAGTAGGTTTCAATTATATTGGTTTACCAGCCTTCAAGAAACAGATTAGAAGGTGGCAGTATAGGTTTTCCTCAGGGTACAGCAGGACCTGGGATGTGGTGGGCCGTCTCTTATCCACAGGGAAAAGTGCTTTTGGATTATATTGTCTTGAGTTGATTTAAACAGAAATGAATGAAAAACTTTTTGGAGGGGTTTTAGTTTGTTGAAACACAGAAAAAATGCTTTTTATCTCTGGTTCACAGAAGATACTGGCTCTGTTTCTACTGCAGTTACTGTTGTCAGGAAAATTAATCCATGAACACCAGAGGTTTATGTCCAAAAAGGAGACAGAGGAGTCCTATTACTTTATTCGAATACAGGGAGAGGCCATGGAGCATTTCCCCTGGGGTCTCTCAGAATTTTAGAGGATGCAGCCTCCTTTTTATCCTAATTTCCCAGCTGCATTTCCCTCTCTCTTTCCCCATTGGCTGAGGAGAGGTACAGCCTTCCCAAATCGCCTAGTACAGGTGCCCTTCTAATGGAGGAGCTCACTGTAGTTAGACTATTTAAACACAAGATTAGAGCAATATTAATGTCTGTTACTATCTACTGGAACAAAATCCTGCTACTGTAAGAATCTCTAATACAACAGGTGTGTGATAGGGGAAGGATGGAAGCCTGAGCGGGACCGACCAATTCAAACTTGAAATATGTACTTAATTTTGACTCTCAGTTACCATTACCCTAACACTGCCAATTCTACCACTAAATCATTACCCTAATTCCACATCTATGTGTCTTTTATATATCCTATAATATGTATGAAAAAGGCTTATCCATTGAACTCTAATTCCAATAATATTCAAAGTAATATTCCCATGAAGATCTAATGAATTGAATAAAACCTGGTTGTCTTTAAGGTGAAAAATAAGCCAAGAATTATTCTCAAGGCTTGCATTAAAGAGAGTAAAAAGTAAAGCCCATATGTCATAGTCCTAAAATTATATTTCTGATATTTTTTCTGTATACTTGTTTCCTGTATATCAAATGAAAATATTTCCTTTGGAAATGAGATCTCAACACTTTGTATTCTTCTGAATGTGACATCTTTCCAACAGTCAATCTCCTATGGACTTCAGCAGTTTGGGATTTGGTCCATATCAAGCAATTTGTAAAAATAGAGAGCCATCAAAATCATAATACCTATAATTCCATTTCATTATAGTATTGCTGTCTGAATGTCTCAATTTGCATCTAGACTTGAAAGAAACTGGATAAAATAAATATTCACTAACACAGGAATGAATGCAGTTGCCTACAGGGGGAATCAAACAACTGAATCTGATGCCACGTTCTCAGCCAGTAATTTGATATAATTTCTCTTTCTCACAGTTCTGTGAGGGAAATAACATTGCATGTGACTTGGTGCTTTTTGTGAGTGGCAATGGCATAATTGGGATATCAGTTCACAGACACTGAACCAGAAACTGTGCGCACATGCTCTAGCAAAGATACTGAGTTACAAGCAGTAGAATAATAATACCTTCTCAGAGTCCTTCCCGTGCACAAAGCCCTAGTTAATTAGTCAATACCTAGTAAATAATTTAATTAAATGTAGTTTTCAGCAGAAGTATTTATACTATTAAAAAATAAATAGTCCTTCAGTGGCACCTTCAGCATTTCTGCCTTTCTTCCTTTTAAGGGTTGAGACAAATGAGATATTTAACTGTGTCAGTAATATATATTAGCCTTCCACAGTTATTAAAACAGTTATATTTGCTGGTTATGTTGGCATTTTCCTTTTTCCTGTCTAAATGTAATAAATAGATAATTTTTTCAGGTCCCACACCAAAACATGGAAGTGTTAATGAATGTATATATTTATATATTGAAATTGCTGTCAGGATCAAAGGTGATGATCCTGCAATTTTGAAGTAGGTTAATGCTTATTAAAGCCATTGTCTTTGTATGTCTTACCAACAACTATGGCACAGGCAGCAAGAGCACATACGTGCTGCTCCACAGGTCAGTCTGTGCTGCCAAGGAGATTATTTTAACTGTAGTAACTGCATAAACTGCCTTTAGAATAGTCTTCAAGATACTTCACAAGATATGCAAGTTATTTTCTGGTGCATTAAAGACGTTAAAATGGATTATAATCAAAACAATGAATCTTTATATTCTAAAATGTGGAGTTAGTGCAGTTCTTAATAACCATGTGATGCTTTTGCTTCATGTGTTCCCTTTGAAATGGACATGGTGATGTGACTTATTAAATGTTAAAGTATTAAATATATAAAAAATAAAGCTCATTAACAAAGCAAACTGCTGAGTTTTGGTTTTAGAAGCATGTAATGCCTCACATCCCGCTTCCTACAGAAGTGGAATTCAAGTTTGTGTCTACACCGTGATACCTATTTGTTGTCAAAACATGGAACAGAGGGGTTTGTATTGTGCCAAGCCAAAGGAAACTGAAGAGGCTCAGGATCTGAATTCTGAGTCTTCTTATCCATGGCTGATGGGTTAATGGAACAAGATGGATAATTCTGACAAAGCAAATAATTATTTTAGACTTATCTTTGTTCCTAAATGCATTCCTACCTGAGGTCAGAAGGAAATATCCATTCGCAGAGAAAGCTGAAAAGTTCAAGAACTGCAGGATAACCCCACAAACCTTTTAAAAACTCCTAATTTATATATAGCTGTGGATTCATAAAACTGAATTATGTACAGTAGAAAGAAGATAGAAGGTCTTGATACTGATCATTCCTTATTATCCAATGGGAATTAATCCAGCTCACTTTCTTGATTATTAGCCACTTGGACAAGCTATTTACCATCTTAATTCTCAAGTAAAAACTCTTGTCCAGTAAAATCTGGCTAAAGGAGAAGCCTATCATCGTTCTCTGAGTACTGTCTTAATTCATTCCTGGCAGAGCAGCGTTCAGTGCTGCATTTGACCCTGTTAACAGCAATTTATAGGGCTTTTGAAATGCAAGGACAGTGTCTTCAGACTGCCTTCAAAGCACAAAAATTCTCATTCATCAGGCCTGTGCTGCCTTTCTCTGCTTTTATGTATGGAAGAATTATGATCATCACCTTGGAATTTCTTGATAGCAGCTAAGGGAAATGCTGCTTTGATTTTCTTAGCCAAGATTATTATGAACAGCATGACTTGAGAAATACTTGCTAAATAAATTGCTTAATTATACAGAAGAATTCTGCAAAATGACTGTGCATCGTCCTAGCACCAAAGCACTTAGCAGCTGGGAAGATACTACCAAAATTAAAAATAAACTAATATTTAACACAAATAAGGAGACATGCTACTGTATTTTAAGAAGTAACAAAAAATCCCTCTCTACAGTAGCTGAGAGTTTTCATGTACACAAGTATATGATTGCCATCCTGTAAGAGCTTTATCGTACAGTTTAAGCTCTTGGAGTAAGAAAGATCTTTACCATCTTGCCGTTATTAATATAAGGGCTAAGAACAGATCATCCTTTGCTAATTTTAGCAGTCTGAAAAAGGCAAGGAGAAATAAAAGTATTCTAGTATGTCCATCCTAATTTTTGAACGTGTTCACTAAATTTGTGTCATAATTTTATGTGGATACTGAAATGCTGCTAAGCAGAGAGATTTTCCATCTCTTTGCACTAATTCTGTGAGAGTTTTCCTTTGCTATGCAAGCTATGTAAACAGTAAGATAGGTTTTTGTAAATAACCTTCACACCTCGTGTTTTGTTAAGTATGATTGAACAAATAATCTGGAGTGGATGTTTAAGGCTTTATCCAATCACCTCAGGACAGGTGTGGACACTGTCCAATGGTTTTTTGAAACTAGGATATGTAAATGATATTGTAAAATTAATAAATAATTCATTCTCTCACTGGACTCGCATGCTGCTTCGTCTCTGAATTCCTGCTAAGACTGCCACAATTTTTACATTCCCAGTCTTGAGGTATCTCACAGATGACCCTTCAGTAGAATGAAAACCTACTGGGCTTCCTGATTCTATTGCTGTGAGTGCTGAACTCCCCAGTGAAGGAATTTATATAATCAGTTTGCAAAGGACAACCTCCAAGAATTTGTTGCAAAGCATAGCTCTGATCTGTGTGAAGGCCTAATTCTAAATCCAAAGAGTAAACCGCCTTTACCTGGAGTTTCCTATTTTATCTGTGGCCTTCCTTTCCAGCGCTTTTCCATTTATGCCAGAGATTATCTCAAAGCCTCAAATCAATAGATTAATCACTTCATCAGCCTTCACTTCATTTTGGAGGATTGTTTTGAAATTTAGACAGATCTAATATTATTTTAACCTTGTTTTTGTTTGCATGTGTGGGGAAACAGCTTGATAGCACTGATCTTCAAGTTTTAAAAAGCACAAACTGCCTCAGATAACATTTGAAACATTTTTGTTGTGTATGTGCCATGTACAATCTTGCTTAATAAACACGTGCATGTAAGGGCTTGGTTTTGTTTTTTAGGTGTCTCTAAGATAAAACAACATGTGAACTATCCCAGCAGATGAGTTGTACTGCAGATAGATTTGAATTTACCAAATTCAGCCACTGATGTGGGGTTGGTAGTTGGTGTAGTCAGACTACTCATAGTCCATGAGCTGGGTTAAGGCCTAGGGGAAACTCTGCTAGAACTGTCTGCCTTATTATCCATGAGTAGGAATTCTCATTACGAAGTGTTTGACATGCACACACACAATCTGTTTAAACTGTCATGGACTCTGATACTCCTCTGAGCCACGAATCCTTAGTGTGGTGCCTTAGACAGATGAGACCATGGGAGAGAACTAAGAGGCAAAATATCTTTGGGATTGATGCTACCAAGGTGGGGTACCAGTAAAAAAGTGTGGAAAGGATGATGACTCCCCCTGCCATTTTAGATATTTGCCTGTCCTTTGTAATTCACATCTTCCAAGATTTTTTTGCTCATCAGGGATTGTTAGATAAGCATAAAAATGGTTTCCATGGACACTTTTCGTTATCTGCTTGCAGCAAAGAAGTAACAGCTCAGTCTTTCAGATGCAGGTTTTGCAGCTCTGATCTTTCCCAGCCTCTGACTGAGGCTGTGTTATCAGAGCAGGCTGTTAGAGAAGTAATATTTCAAATCTCTCTGTGATACTTAGTGGCTCCCAGAGGGAAGGGAACCTTTACCTCATAAACCAGATATGTGTCACAGTTTCATTTTCTGTTCATGGTGGTAGACTTTTTTTTCACACAGCCACTGAAAATGACTTTGTTATGTAGTAAAATGCCATCCTCACTCACAGCTTTGTTGACTGGCAGTATCTGAATTGTGATGAACAAAATCAAGTAGTTGAAAACTGCAGCTAAAAAGTAATCTGGAAAAAGAATAATTCTGTTATAACCACATGGTCAGACGCAGAGAAGTTTCAAAACGCTTAACTAGGGGTGGGCTGGATGTACACGGGGTTATGCGTCTCTGCATAACCCTCCTCATTCCAAATTGCAACAACTGAAAATAGTGGGATGCTGAATTTAAAATGCAGCTCTAGCATTCCTTGGAATGTCTGGTATTCTTTACAGATATTACACTACCCAGCATTAAGAAGCCTGCTATTTTTGATTCGGTCTCGAAGAGGACAGAGTGAGTAGGATTCTTGCAATTTAACTATGCTTATTGGTTGGTTGGTTGGTTGTGTTTTTGTTGTTGGTTGGTTGTGTTTTTGTGGTGGTTTGTTTTTTATGTTTGGTTTTTTTTTTTTTTTTTTTTTTTTTTTTAAATTTTTTTTTTTTTTAATTGAGACATTTCTTGTCCCCATAGCTCATATTTGAAGTCTGTTTTAGGACCTCTGTGCACAATTAGAAATTCCGAGCTGGAACTCCAGTATCAGTTTATGCCGGATTTATTTTTTGCACACTAATATTGTTTTATAGCCTGAATGTATGTTTTGCCTTCAGGATACATCTGTGCCGAAACTTGTGATGAAGAGTTCTGTCCACACACAGCTCTGCTGGTACTAGATGGAACTAGCCAAGCTACAAACTTCTCTTACAAGAGGATGGGAGTTTCCATTTACCTTATTATGTTATTATCCTTTATGCATACTTGTTTTGTTTTTCTGTTTTGTTTTTTAATATGTGAGACCAGAACTGGACGTGGTGTTTCAGATGAGGTCTCAACAGTGTTTGTACTACAGTCCCCCTACTTCTTTACCCCATGTACCTCTGGATTTGCAGGTAGTCCCTGCTGTGACTGCCTTTTCTAATACATTCCGGGATTTCCTTCCGCCTTTTTGACAAGTGTATTATATTAGTGAAACAAACAAGTTTATAAAAACAGAGCAATGCCCATTCACACTGCAATTACGAAAACAGGGGTATAGAAACTGAAACGTAATCTACATGTGTTCTACACATGCAACACCAGTTGATGAACAGCTGGGCTTTTGCATGAAAAAAACACAGAGAATTATCCCTCTGGGGACCTGGATTTCCTGAGCAGCCCCTGAACGGCTGGGAAGCTCATTAAGGCAGCAGAAAGGCTTGGTGACAGGACTCTGTTTCCCTCAGATCTCCATGCCAACGTGCAGCAGCATTTGTTCTGAATACTCAGTGTAGGAAAAAGTTCTTCATTCTTACAGAACACCAAACCAGGAAATTTAAAGCATACTAAAGATGGCTAAATGAATATTTTAGCATCCTTTTGAATATATACACAATGCAATACATGGTTCTCACTGCAAATTTCTGCAGTGGTGTGTTTGCAGGCCCAGTGGCTTTCCAAGACAGACACCAAAAATAATCTGATGCTAGATAATATCAGTGATCCACTCTTCAATTACCAGCTGTATCCAAGAAGCAGAGCTTCCAAGAACAGGGGAACGTATTTTAATATTCCCTAAAAATATACAGTGTGCAATAAAACAGTTCAGAAGAAAAAATTCCCTCCAGACTTTTGGCAATTTAATTTATACTATATGAGAATGAGATTTAATCACCTTTATCTTAATTATCCTTAACTTGGTGTGTGCAATAACTGCATGTATTACTATCTGCTATGAAATTATTCAGCCACAAAATTTACCTAAACTGCCCAAAGCACTATTTTCTACATGCCTATCTCAGCTAACAATGCCTTTCTTTAATTTATTCTAAATTCATTGGACATAAATTCTATTGCATGAATTCCTTATTTTGCTGATAAGGGTTATAGAAGTAATGATTAGTTTTTGGAAAAGGTTCCCATAGGCTATACCTATGGAAACAGCTTATCTTATTTTTTAAATGGCTGTACTGCTTTCACTCACCTTGTGTTCACATGGAACATCTTTTCCTCATGTAAAATTGGAATTACCTTTGGGGTTTTGTAAAACAGGGTCATAGACATGAGAAGTGCTTCTCCATGGCTGCTTCTGTGCCTATTTCAGCTGATTCTTGAACTTCAAGCCAAAGGTTCTCTATTATGCAGCTTTTCTATCATCCCCTCCCCCCCCC
>VXBT01001737.1:8560-22223 GCA_013400235.1 Oriolus oriolus | reverse complement strand
AAGGTTGTGTTTCGCAACACAGTATTCAAAAACCCCAAACCGTGTACTACTTACATTTCATTTTCTAACCTTTTTCTGATCTTGTTTATGCTTTCAGTAACGGCATCAAAAGCAGGCTGTGTTCTTGTACTTGTGTTTGACTCTGTGATCCTTCCCGTATGAAATTCATATTTTGCCAAGTTCTTTTGACCAGGTGAAACCTCTTATTTGTGATCTTTTCTATCCAAGAGAAGCCTCACTTTTTTTTTTAAATGAAAACATCTAGTGAATTATGAGGGTCAAATTTGAGCAGCTAACTGAGGAAAGAATGCTGAAAAACACCACAAAGATAAAAAAGGGAAAGTTGAAATATGGCAGAGAAGAGCAGAAGCCCAGATAAGGAGTTTGCTTTATAAAAGAGTAAGCAAGGGAGATGTTATTATAGGGAAAATAGTCTTGGCCAGAGTTTAGGTTTTGGCATCAACTTTCTTGGTGGAAAAGTCTTCCTTCTTGGTGGAGGAAATGTAAATTCCTGACCGGCAGAAAATTAACTACAAATAAGCTGTGACCTTAAACTCGTCAAGGGGATTTTAAAGCTGATGGGTTTTTTTAGTAGATTCTGAAGGGTCAGGTATCTGAGTTTATTCTACTTCCTTCATCAGAGTGTGGTGCTGCCTTGTGAGAAAGGTTCTGACTGAGGCTATAGCAGGACTGGTTTGGGACACTTTAAGAAGCACACAGAAGATGACCTTGAGCCAGTGACTTTGTGTGACTTAGCAAAGCAGAGGAAGACAACGGTTTATTGAACTAGAAGTGATTGTCCCAGAGCTATCTCATTAATTCCACTTGTCCACCACTGAGGGTCTATGAACAGCATTGCAGGTTTTTATATAAATACAAAAATCTGGCCAATTAATTCATGAGATGATGACATCAGTCCATCTACCCTTCTAACATTCCTTCGATATTCCTGCTTTTGTGTACTTGTGGGTTTTTACCACTTGGAGCTTTCTGTTCCCAAAGACAGCAGGAAACAAATACTTGTAAAGGTAAGCTGGGAGTTCATCGTTCACTGAATGATTTGGAAGCATTTTTGTCATTTAGTCATCATAGAGACCAGTGGACAGCTTTTAGCCTTTCTCTTAGTGATACATTTTGATAACATGATCAATAACTACGTATTAATGGCTTCCCACTGTTGCTTTCCACTGAAAATATTTGCTGGTGGGGCCAGAAAGATTATTTCCTGAAAAAAAAAAAAAGAGGAGGAAAGATGGTTATCAGGAAAGCTATTAGAATGTAAAACACTTCTAGAGTAACTAAAAACAAATCTCTCAAGTTCCCTACTTTTTTGCATTATAATGACTTGTAGCAGACATTCTACAAAAAAGAATGTAACAAGACATTCTACAAAAAAGCTGCTGACTGGCTGCTTTGCTCCCTCTAAGCATTCCTTTAATGCTGAGGATTAAATAAATACATTGCTTCAAAGCATGAACAAGTGATTTTTTAAAATTATTATTGTTAAGAAGAGGGAGTTGGATTAGAAAAAGTCATTCCTCTGAGAAGTAATACCTCCAAAATAGTCTTTCAATGAAAACCAAAAAACAAAACAACAAACGAAAACCAAAAAATACAAAACCAGAAAGTGTCTTAATTAGCAGACCTAGCTGACATGCTGCTCTTTAAAAGTTAAAGATGTACATCAGTTGGAGATAGGATATCAAATATCAGCAGGGAGAGCAGCGGGAAACTTTTTCCACTGGATGAAAGGGAAAAAAAGAAGAAAAACAAGTCTCCATTGCAGGAACAGCTGACTAAGCTCCTGATATACTTGAAACACAGCCGATTGTAACAAATACCAGGGAAACAGTATCTTCTGAACAAAAATTCTCTTCACTTAGAAACTTAAAATCTAGGTAAAAATGTAACTATCAGAATAACATTGAAGCAAAAGATACACGGATCACAAAGAAACAAAATGCTGAAGCTGCGATTGCTTGCACTAGATTTTCTCTGTACTCTGGGTGAACCTCGGACTTCAAGGATTGCGGGCAGGGAGGCCCAGCTGGCATAGAAATGCAAAATTCCAGTGAATGAGAAAGAATCAGAGGCATGGCTCCACACCTCTGGTGTTTTGGGGGGGTGGGGGAAGGGGTAAGCCAGAATGAATATTCTTTGCTTTACAAGTGTTAAAAGCTTGGTGGATTCAGAAATCCACAAAACCTTACTGGAATGTCAAATCTTCAAGTGCGAAAACTGCAGAGTTGGATCTGCTACACAATCCAAAATATTTTAAGGGAAAAGAAGAAAGAAACAGAATCTAGGAAAGCTGGTAAAGATTATGTGTTTGCTTACACTGCAGTGAGAGTTCCAGTTCTCTCTCAAGATGTTTTGATAAAACTTAAACTCTGAATTTCACTTGCAGTGGGAACTCCTAGTTAGATACGATATTCTTGTAGCAACTCTTGATACCTTTCTCCTTGATTACCCTCCTGATTGCTTAATGCTGGTTGTCCAAGCTGCAGGACCCAGGGAAGCAATCCTCCCCTGAGGTCCTCTGTGCTTCCTGTGGCTGTTGAACTCTATAACCCTGTGGAAAGGAAGATAGAGAGTTGGGCAAAGTTTGGCCCTTTACCTTTGGTATAGTTGCTGTAATTTTATTATATTTTATTTATTTTTTATTATAATATTGTTTTACTTTTCCAAGAGGAATACTTAGCTTTGTTATCCTTAAACCTGAAATGTAATTTAACTAATGTTCCAAGACCTCTCTTAAGAAAAACATAAATGAAGCTGACTAATTTAGTAATTTTCTATGCTTAGCGACAGTTGCAAACAGACAAGTCTGTAAAAGATATTTACAGCCTATGATTAAATATCAGGCTGTTCTCAGCTGTTCTTCTCTTGTGCCCACGATACTTCTTTTGCCACCCCTCTGAGAATCAACATCTTGGGAGTAAATAAAATCTCTAAGGTGAATAATGAAACAATCCTGAAAAGAGTAATAATTATCTGTAGAGCTTTCAGAGGCAGCCTGAGATGGTGACCTACAGATTGCAGGCTCCACCTGTTCAGTAACTCCCAATTACAAGATTTAAAACTATCTTTGGGATTTAAAGACCTAGTGAAATTCTGAAGCTGCTCCTTCTTAAGTCATCAGTGGAGGGCAGACACAAAATCTGGTCACGTTAACCAAACAAGGTTGGAATTAAGGCCTAGAGAAAAGGTGCACACAGGGGCACCAAAAGAGCATCCAGCTTGGAGTCTACAGGACACACAGGCCTCAGCACACAAGCAGGAATGCTTATGAAAAGGATATTGTGGTGTTACCCCAGAGTCCTCCTGGTCATCTGTCAATTTAATGTAAAGGAACTGTCCATAAGCACAAGAGCGGAGTTCAACTTTTGCATAATTTCTGGTGGTTTTGGTCCTTGACTTCTTGAAACTACCAAGGAAGTTGCTGGGAATGGTATTTTTGTGAGGAAGACATATAAGCCAGTTTAGTAATTTCTTCTCTCATTGACACAGAATTGCAACAATTTCCTTCTCTTTCCTTTACTTCTGTTTCTCATCTCCCCTCTTTGACACCCTTCTTTGCCTTTCACAGAATCACAAAATGGTTGGGGTTGGAAGGCACCTGTGGAGATCCTCTGGTCCAGCCTCTCTACTCACCTGGAGCAGGTTGTACAGGATCAAGTCCAGGTAAGTTTTGAATATCTCCAGATAAGGACACCCCGTGACCTCTCTGGGCAGCCTGTCCAGTGTTCTGTTACCCTCAAAGTAAAATATTCCCTTTTATTCAGATGGATCTCCCTGTGTTCGTTTGTGCCCGTTGCCCCTTTTCCTGTCACAGAGCACCAGCACTTTTTGACAACTGCCCTTAAGAAGCATTGATAAAGTCCCCCTCAGTCATCTCTTCTCCAGGCTAAACAGGCCCAGCTCTCCCAGCCTTTCTTTTTAACTCCAGGCCCCCAATAGTCTCCACAGCCCCCCACTGGACTGTCTCAAACATTTTCTTACCTTTCTTGTGCTGAGGAGCCCAGAACTGGTTCCAGCACTCTAGAGGTGGCCTTGCCAAAGCTGAGTAGAAGAGGAGGATAAAAGCCCCCTTGACCTGCTGGCAATGCTCTTCTCAATGCACCCCAGGATGCCACTGGCCTTCTTGGCCACAGGGACATAGTGCTGGCTCATGGACAGCCTTTTGTCCACCAGGACTTGCTGATCCTTCTCTGCAGAGCTGCTTTCCAGCAGGGCACCCCCAGCCTGTGCTGGTGCTGGGGCTCTTCCTCCCCAGGTGCAAGGCCTGCATTTGCCCCTGTGGAACTTTGTTGGGTTTTTCTGTGCCCAACTGTCCAGCCTGCTCAGGTTTTACTGAATGGCATCTCAGCCTTCTGGTGATCAGCTGCTCCTCCCAACTTTGTATCATCAACAAATGTGCTGATGGTCACCCAGGTCACTGATGAGTAAGTTGAACAAGACCGACCCATGAGGACACGACAGCTTTAGGCTTCCAACTAGGCTCTGATCACAACTCTGTGAGATCTTCCATTCAGCCAGTTCTCAATCTGAGATTTCTCTCTTTCTCACTGATTCAGGTTGAATGTAAAGTGGCAGTTCTTTATATGTGATAACCATGCTCTCAGTCCCTCATGATAATTCCCTACACAATTTTTAATTGTTTTAATTTAGTTCAGCAGTCTCCTCCCTGCCCCGCTTTATACTGTAAAATTGATTAGAGATTTCACTAGAGAATACAGGATGACATTCTGATAGCACCTTAGAAAGAGGAAAAAGTATTCTAGGCTTCTTTTACAGCTTGCATGACATTTAAATACATATTTGATATTGTCTTTTTCACAGACCATGTTTTAAATTGCTGATGTTTGTAGCTTTCCCTTGTAGGAGGATGTTTGATTAGTCAATAAAATGTTAGAAAAGCATAAATTTCTAGAAGGTACAAAAGCCATTCAATTCCTCCTCCTGTATTGCTGCTGGTGAATTTATTCTTGAATGCAAGAGATCTTAAATCTGCTGAAGTAGACTCTTTTTGGGTACTTACACAATATGTGTACTTGTTGCCCTTGAGAAAACACCAGAATATGGTAAATTATTGGACACATGTAGAGTTAAAGTTCAGTCAAGGATCAGTCAACTTGTAACTACTCTTCAAATATTAAAATACAGCTTTATCTATTAAAATGAATGCAGGCACTGGCCTTAATTATGATTTTGTGTTGCTTTATTTAATCTCTATTTTTGTACAGGTATTTTTTCAGTTGTGTAACTAATGTGAAGATTTTTTCTTCTTTCTTTTGTCTCAGTGGCTATATTGTTTTATAAATAGCCCTAAACAAATACACAGCATGGAGAAAATGGAGAAACTGCAGAATTCTTACTAAACTGCTCATTTTGATTTAGCACCTGCTTAAATGTAAACATGTCTTTGGTCCCACTGACTTAGGCAGGTTTTATCAGGTTTTATCTCTTCCTGGTGTTGAGATTAATTAACAGGCCTGGTTAAGGGGTTTGTTTAGTTTGCTAAGGTTTCCGGGAGGAAACCTTAGCAGCACACCACTCCCATGCTGGAAAAAGGACTTAGTCAGGAACTCGGTTATCATGTGGAGTGTGTTAAACGAGTGTCAGTAATTGGGAGCCTACTAGAAAATTAAGCGGTAAAACTGCATTGAGCATTGAGGCTCTTTACTTTGTCTCATATAGCTTTCAAAATACACTTGAAAAAGCTATAACCTATTATTGTGTCAAGCAACTTGCTCAAGAGAGGAGTTTTTACCATTTTAACAACATACCAAGCAGTATCCATCTTCAAGAAATTTCTGAACTGTCAAGATTTTTATAAAATAAACTATTTCAAGCTCATCTTCCCCAAGATTAAAAAGAAATTTGTTTTCAGAATACAATAAACATGACAGAATGATCAGCTTTGTGTGCCAGGAGTTGTTGCTGGTAAATCAGTATGGATGCTAGGTCACCTGGCAGTTCAAAAATCAATATAATAAATAAATGTATAAAGCTGACTTACAGTTTTATACCATGTGTACAGAGACATGATTCACCTTGCCACAAATAATACATGTGGGATAATGAACAGAAATTATATGCTTGAATGCACTGAAGAAATCCTGTGATCAAAGGACAGGACTGGATGTCAAAAAATTATGTCCAAGCTCACTGTCTGGTCTAATGGCAGATTTAACCATCTGATGACTCAGTTTTTTAATTTGTGAGATTAGGACAATATAAAGCATTTTGAAATGCGACTATGCAAAATGTTATTAAAATTAATTATGGCTAGAAGGGGTCCCATTTCTAGTCACATTTATGCAATGAGTCCTTCTGAAGCAATTACTGGCTTTGGAAAGCAGCCAAGTGAACTGCACCTGGGAAGTTAAAACTGGTTCTGATCCTGATGTTGCTCTTTATGCCTTTTCTTTCTTTTTTTTTTTAAGGAGCTTATAAAGCATCTAGCACTGACATAAAGGCAAGGTGAAAAGTGTAGGAATAATTTAAATGGCACAACCTGGTTCCTGATTAGCAGAAAAGGAAAAGAGAATGTCAGAACAAGGAGGATATGAGGGTCAGACAGGCTGCCTGGTAGAGCACAGGCCTGGGAGAGAAGCAAAATGTCCTGTTTTCTTTGGTTCCTTGTTGTGAATATCTCTGACCAAGCTTGGAATGAATTTAGTTTGGTGTAGTGTACCTGCAAATGTATCAAGCATTAAGAGAAAATACATTTTTTGGGGTATGATTTGGACACAGCAAATGTTTGTGGGAAACAAAAGGTAAAAAGAGAAGGAAACCGGGTCAGTAGCTAACTGTAACTTTTATTGATTTGATTAAAATAACAGGAATTAAGAAAACCAGGAATTATTATAATTTTTTAAAAAATAAAACTCCAGGAATTAAGAATTCCCAATGCACCATGAAGACAAGCCAAAAGGATGTGTCTTTATACCATGACTAGAAAGATGAGAGTGCTACTGCCTAAGTGCTTCAGGTTCTTTCATCTACTTTATAGATATTTAATATACAGAAGTTCAGCTCTCATCATTCCCAAACAATCTAAGCACCAAGACCGCTCCAACTTCCCCCCTTTATGTTAAAAATACACTGACAAACAACTTATGTAAATCTAATCAGACTTGGGTGAGTTCACAAGGCTTCTCAGAGTTAACAACTGAAACCTTCTGGTAGATGTATTTATTATTCTCAGCATTAATGAGACTGAATCTCTATTTAGACCAGTTCTTGTTAAAATTAACATTTGGAAGCTGGAACATTCAACCTTTGATATTTTATTTAAACAAAATATCATTTTGGCCCTAATCTATAAGTAAATCTTAGTTTATCATCTACCAAATTGCCTAAGCAGAAGTAGAGGCCACCATGAATCACATGCTTGATCTGGTGGAGTGATATGGTAATATTGGCTTATAGGGCTAAACAGTGTATGAAGGTGAATGTGTTAAAAGAAATATATTTTCCAAGGCATTAAAATTTCAAAATATCCTTGCTTTCAAAGAAGAAAAAGTAAAGTGGGCTAATGGAAGAAATAGGTGAAATTTTATGGCATTTGAAATTTGATTCAGACCCCGATATTCTTTCCCTGCTAATGCTTGATAGAAGAATCCTATTAATGTAGAATAACATACTTACACTAGTAACATGAACCCATAAACATTAAATTTTAATTTAAAATACAGCAGAAGGAAAATTTGTTTATTGAGCTCTCACAGACAGATTCCTGGCTCTGAAGATTTTAAATACTTGGTCTGAATCAAAGTTTGGATGGAAAAGAATACTAAGATTTAAGATCTCCTGGCCTGGGTCTGGTTTAGAGTAACAGCTCTTCAGGGGAGAGCCCGACTATTATTCTGTTTACATAGTTCTTTTGTCTTCGTCTAATTCAATTCAGTTGTTTTTACAGAAGAATTTATTGTTCAGTGTTTCCTATGTGGGAAGATCATAGAATGTGAAAGGAGGCCGACACTCGTAGGACTATTAGTGGGAGCATAAAAATATTTCTAAAAAAGATGGGAATTTTTTTCTCCTGGTCGGTACAAGCTGTGGTATACTTTGGGCTCTTTTTTTTTTTTTCTTGGCCGAAAAGAACTTCAAGGCAACAACATTTCCAGCATAAAATAAGTCAGGGGAAAAAATGAAAGAATGTAACTGTTCTGTAGAAGGAACGGATCAAGGTGCTGAGCAGGTGCGCGCCCTGCAGGGGCACGGCAAACAAAACGGGAGAGGCGGTGAGGGGTTCCGAAAGCCGGGACGCAAATTAAAGACAAAAAAAATCAACTGCAGCAGATAACTCCCAAGCCCGATTAGGATCAGCCCGGTAACTGCCCGGGCGGCGCCGCGGCAGCTGCCGGCCCCACATTCCTTTACGCCCGCTCTCCCGCACCAGCCCTGAACACATTTGGTTAATCCCCTCCCTGGCCGCTCCACGGCCGCGGGGTCCAGCAGCGGGCAGGGTGATGCCGAGGTGAACAGCAGGGCACTAAAGGGCGACAGGCGGATGCCGGAGGGGACGGGCAGGTGAGGGGAACGGGCCAGGGGGGCGGAGGGCAGGGCTCTGCCCGGCTCCGCCCGCTCTCCCAGGCTGCTCCGCGTTGCAGCCGGGGGAGGTGGAGCCGATTTATCGGGAGCCGAAGTGGAAATTTCCCCCTCAGTTGCCGGCTCCGTCGCGGAGGAAACATCAGCGTGAGCTGCCCGCCCTCATCGCCCCGTGTCGCGCCACGTCCTGCCCGTTGTCATGTCCAACTACATCCACGTCCCGCCCGGCTCGCCGGAGGTGCCCAAACTGGACATCACCGTCAGCGAGCGGGAGGGGCCCGGGTATCGCCAGGGCGCCCTGCAGCTCCTGCGCCGGCTGCGCCCGCACTGGAGACCCGAGGAGGTGACGCTGCAGGTACGGCGGGGTCCGCGCCCCGGTTCCCGCGGGGGATGCGCCAGCTTGGGCGCGCATAGGGAGGGGAAAAGCAGGCAAGGAAGGGGGGAGGGCGAGCGGCCATTGTGCGGGGGAACTGCTGCCTCGCTTCCTCCCCCTCCCTCCTTCCCCCGCTCTCCGCCGCAGCCCCCTGCGCGGAGCCCCATTTGCTAGGCGGCTCGGCGGCGGGGCGGGGCGGCGCGGCAGCATCCCCCGCTCCCGCCTTCCCTCCTTCCTTCTCGGCGCTCCTTCTTCCCACCCCCCGCTTCCCTTTTCCTCCTCCTATGCCCTCCCCTCTGGGACTTGGCTGCCCGCGTTAACGGCGGGGAGAGCTCTAGTGCCGGGGGCGAGGGAAGGAAGACGAGGTGTTCCTGAGAGTCACCCTCTCTGTGTCTCTGCTGGGTGGGGCCTGTTTGTAAACCTGGGGCAGAGCAGGGGACAGGCCCCGGAGAAGGGGATACTGCCACCGAGGTCTCTGCTGCCGGTCTGGGCCGCTCCCACGGGCGGTGGAGCCCTTGTCGGGTGCTTCCTGTAATAAAAAATATAATAAATATCTGTCTTGTATTCGCAGCTGGGCTGGGGTTTAGGCTGGCGGTATCGGCACACACCCGCCCCGCTAATGCCCTTGCTCGCTGCTCTTGGCACAAGTACCGCTGCTCTCTCTGGTGTTCTCTAGGTGAGCAGTCATTCGTATTTATGACGAGTCATCTGCTGGAGGATTGACTGCTTTTGTGCTTCTAGAATATACTTAACACGGTCCCCTGGACTTAAAAATTCTTTAGCCAATTTGCCTGACTGAAATAGCAGTTCAGCCTGTGGTTAGTTGAGCATTTTATTATATGCTCAACTGAGTTATTCAGCAGTTGCTATTACATGGAGGTGTTTTATTTCAATGAAGTTCCTCTTTAGAGAGCTTCTGAACTGATTTGTATCGGAAAGCTGAGCACATTGAGGTAATGGCACATAATTTGACAGAAATTTTCTGAAGTGTCTTGAAAGGAAAATGAAACTTGACACATGCCAGCCCAATTAGCATGAAAATAAAGGTAATGAGCTTTTTCTAAATAATCTGTTTGAGGCAGTGGCCATAAGTTATGCACAGTCCCAGCATCTCGAGGTGCAATGAAAATAGCTCTACAACATGTAAAAACAAGGTTGTTAGAGTTACTAGAATATCTTGAGTTGGAAGGGGTCCATAAGCATAATACAACTCCCTGCTCCTTGCAGGGCTACATGAAATTATACATGGTTTTATTTTTTTGGTTCTCCAATGAGTGCAGTTCTCAGCAAAATATTTTTCTTTCTTTCATTCAGGAATGTTGAAAAATAGAACCAAAATATTTTCCTGTTAAGGAGGGATGACTCTATCCTTTGGGTAAAGTTCTAGTAGGTTTAAGGAAAAAAAAGAAAGTTGCTTCTTTCTGCCACTCCCTTTGTACGAAGCAATTAACAGAATAAAAAACACTGGTACCATTGATGTGGAACAGGGATTCTTTTACTGAAGTAGGAGGTTACTGTTAGAGGTTTCTGTCTAAAAAATATTTTGAGTTTAGTTTTAACCAAGTCACTTTAAGAACGCAACTTTTCAGCTTGGTGTTTTCCTTTTGAACAGTGGGAGAACATTCTATTCAAAAAGCCCTTCAATGGCCTTTCATTTTTAACTCTTTAGCCTGTGTTTAAGCTGCTGTGAGTGTTTAACAAGCAGGGAATGCCTGTGGTTTGAAGCAGGTTCCAGCAGCAGTGATGGCAATACAACCGGTTACGGATTTGTGTTGCACATGAATCAAATACAGAAAGGTGTTGAAATGAAAGGTGGCTCTTTTTTGTGAAGGTGATGGAGTGAACAGGAGGATGCCCTGGAGTCCCTGCTTTAGAGGGACGTGTTTAGGAGGGAGATGAGGATGGGACCCCTGTATTGCATGGAAAATATGCCTGACTAATGTGAAACAGCAAAGTGGACAAAGAACAGTGATAGGTTTAATGACTACTGCTTCCTTTGGTGAACTCTGCCGTTAGCTACCTTTGCTCTTAGTAATTCTTTGGTCGGAACAATTAGTAAGAAGTTGAAGAGTCCAGAGTTTGATTTGAAAAAGTTAATTACCTTCTCTTGCAAAAATTTACTGTTGTGTGTTAATTTGTTTAGTCAGCTAAACAGTTTTGAAACTGTAGTTAGTATATGTTAATGCTTAGTCCTCACTTTCCCTAAGATTTGTAAGTACCTAAAATCAGGAATGTATTTTAACATTTAATTTTTTTTTTACACCATAGCATAAAACACAAACGTAGGATGGAAGATGAAAATAATTAAAATCTTCAGCGCTTAAATTATTCTTTTATTGTGTTATTTATCAGAAAGTCTATGACATCAGAAGCATTTCCCATTATTTTTTGAAATGGAAGCAGCTATACTGTAATGTATCTCCTTTATATCAAGTTATATGTGAATTTTATCCCTACGGGGCAGTACAAATGTTCCAGTTATTCTACATTGCTAGGGAGAAACAGAATTTTTCCATCTAAACACTCATCTTCATGTAGGTACATCGTGCAGTTGTCAACTGGAAACGTCCTAGGAACTGTATGGAATTTGGTGCTTGATTTTTTTTAACTCCTGAATTTTTGAGATTTGCTTTCTCTGCTTTTTGTGGTAGTCACTTTTGATTCTGGAATGGCTGTTTTTTAGTAATAGAAATATTGAGTAGTTCAGGTTGGAAGGAATCTTTGGAGGCCTCTCTCCCAACCTTCTGCTGAAAAACTCACTCCTTGCTAAATTCAGAAGTTAGCTGTAGTGAACATGAGAAATAGGCTTTAAAAATTTCATTTAAAAATGTTCTTCTAACTCAAAACAGGGCCTCTGAATTTTGTAAGCAGCTTGAATTTTGACAGTAGGCATTCTAGTTTTTATATTTTGCACGATTCTTAATGAAGTATAAAAACCTAATTTTTTTTAACTCTTTGCTCTTTCAAAGAGGTTGTATTACCCTTCCTAATATGAAAATACACTCACAGATTGGATTTTGTTGCCTACTTTATGAGTTCCTTATTTTTTCTCTTTTATGGAGTTTCAAGGAAGATCAGTGTTTGTTTACCGTAAGGGAAAATTAGTTAACACTGCAGTAGTGCCTGTTCAGGATTCTTTTATCCCGTGACTGTCTGCCTCTTGTAAGTCTGGTGGCAAAGAAGGATTCAGTAGGATAATACACAATTTCTTCTCTGCAGTGTAATATTATAGGGCAGGAAAAAACATCAGTATTTCTTACCATTCTGAAGTAATATTTAATATTGAGAATAAAGGCTGCCTGGTTTTTATTGGTGAAAAGACTTAATACTAATAGTGTTAATTTATACCATTATTTGGGTAGACCAGAATGATATATATGTGAAAAAAATTGCTGAAGAATCATTCAAAGATCTAAAATCATTAAAATGTTAGGCTGGCAAACAGTGCTCCTGTCCTGGATGAAACCTGAGGAGAGGTGGAAAGAATCTGTTTTGGAAAGGGAATCAAATTTTTAATGAAGACACTCCATAACCCCCCTTGCAAATCCTGCAAGCAACTATCATCTCCAAATAAGTTGGATTAGTTTGGTTTTTTAATTCTCTGAAATAATCAGGCCTTGCTTGTTTTCTGGTACTGTGGTTTTTGCTTTTTAAATTTTTTTTCCTGAGATTTACTTGTCTTTGCACTTATCAACAATTTGCATGATTTCACTACTGCAACGGTTTATAATTTTCAAAGATTTGTTACTGCCGCTATGAAATGTGAACATGGGATGGGCCCATGCTTATAAAAAATTGTACTTTCACCAGTGAAACAACCACCCACCTATTTTTGTGTTTACCAGATTAGCTTTTGTCCTTGTTTCCTTGCGTTTTCATCCTGACTTGCACTCAATAGCTTTTCTTCAGGCAGTATTTTCTGGCTGATGATCTAATTTATTGCTTGTGTTGATCTTGATATTCATTTTATTACAAACTATTATTTGGTTCAGAGTTCTGAACTTGTTGGAATATTTTGTAGTTTATTTAAACAGACAGTGTGGGCTTAAAAGCATTGAAATAATTGAAAATGTTAGTCTCTGGGAAACAAAGTGAGCTAACTATTTTGTATCTCAGTACTGTTACATTTTTCAAGTGATATGTTTATTGCTCAGCTGGTTTTGGCACATCACCCACTTCAGCAGCTGGGAAAGCAGTTGCCACGTAAAGAGGAAGGACTGAATTCACAGAGAAGTGCTGATACCTCCAAATGGAGAAGTGATGAGTGAAGGAAAGAATAAGAAAAGTTAGAGTTGCAGAATGGGCTGCATAACTGATGAGTTGTGGAAAAACTGTAATTCGAAGTGTGCCTTGAATGCAATGTCACAGTAAGTGGGAAATTCCAGCAGTATTGGATGTCCTTGGAGGCTAGGTTGGTTTCTCCAGTCTTTTTAAGCTTCTGATGAAGCTTGGTAATCTCAATCCCCTGTTTTTAAATGTTTTTGTGGTGTCTGTGTGGAGCAGAAACTGTAGTGGCGTTTTATGGAAGTGATATGCCGTCTGTGCCTGATGTAATTCAGCTGTGCGTGACAGAGGTGTGTTTATTGATGACTGTGGCTCTAATTTCAGAGAATCAATATTTGCTTAGGCACAGCTTGGATGAGTCTATGTGAAGTCATATAACTTATGCTACAGGCTTGTGACATTGGAAAGGAAGAACCCAAGACAGTTTAGTTCCTGTCTCTCCCCCTT
>VXBT01001736.1:244059-295851 GCA_013400235.1 Oriolus oriolus | reverse complement strand
TTTAAAGAGAGAATTCCACACTGAAAGAACACCACAAGGAATAAAAACTTGAAATCTCATCAATAGTGAGCCATCATAAGAGCAACAGATAAACAGACATTTGTTGCTTTGGAAAAAACAATCAACGAATGAAAACACAAACATAAATTAAGAAAAAATCATATGCAATTATAAATCAATATCTTGAAGCTCTATATTCCAGGAAGTAAAAAGATACTTTAATCACAAGAAAACCCCAGCCCAATCTCCCAGCCTCACTAATATACATCTATAAGAAAAAGAATGAAACCAAATTTGGAATTAAAAAAAAAGATCAAAAGCAGACAAAAGCTTTTAGATATTATTAACATTGACTTTGAGTAGAGGATTTTTTTTATTTGTCCAATCAAAATAGGTCTATTTGTGATAACTGATACAGTGCATAAATCATTTTAAACTGATTATTTCTCATTAGTCTGTAATTTATATTTTTTTTTAATTTTCTTTTTAAAATTAACTGTATTGTTCTGTTTATATTATTTAAGGAAAATCTGACACTGAAAGTGAAGTGGTGTAATTAAATATATGTAAGTAAAGAAGAAAAAATAAATAATTGTTTACTCCACAATTTTGTTGGTTATTTATATAAGTGAAATTAAATAATCAAATTAGGAACTAGATCAGTCTAGGTCTTCAAATGTAGGTTCACTTATCCAAGAAGAACTTAGTACCAACTCAATAAAACTAAAAAAAACAACATGAAAATTTCACAGAGAAATATGAAAACTACAATGGACACCTAAGAGTAACAATCTAAAAAATAATAGAATAAACTTCTAATTCAGCTTAGAAGTTTGTTTAAAACACTTAAAACATGTGTCCTGAATGATTCAGTGTACACATTTATAAATTAAATTGAGACTGAATTTTCCTTTTAGTTCTCTAATTTGTCTTGATGCTCAGACTTCACCTCTACTGACCTTTTTTATGTTTTTGTTTGTTTGGGTTGGGTTTTTTTGGCTTTTTTTTTTAACTTAGTTGACTTTTTTTAACTTGGTTGAGTTGACGTTTTTTGTGTACAGAAGTTTTTAGGATTTCTAACCTTGTAGCAATTGATAAAATTTGTATGCAAAATTTATATGCATTTGAATGCAAATGAATATTTTGTGTAAAAACTTAAGAAAGGGAAAGCCTGAGTAACTTTTCTCTTTGCACTTTGTATCAATAAAACAGGTTCTTTAATGTTGCAGGGGAACTTGGGGATTTTGTCTGCTATGGTATTGATTACATAAACCTCCCTGAATTTTATATTCCTCCATGGATTTTTATGCTTTATTCTATCTTTTTTTCCTCCACTCAAATTGGTCATCTATACTGGACTTTAGCATAATCTTTAAGTCTATTTAGAGTTCTTGATAGTACATCAATTACTTGAGTAGTAAATAAACTGAGGCTGTCACCTCTGGAAATCTTTTAAGATTTGAAGCATTTCCAACATCAGTTTTTCATAAAAAAGCAATCCCAATTCAAAAACAAGACTACAGATACATTGATTTTCTCTGAGATATTTTCAGGGCTGATGATAAATGTCTGTGCTACTTTCAATAGTCCTAATGAAAGAAAATAGTCTAGATTCATGTCTCCTTCAGGCAGCAACAAAGCCAGCATTCCTGCTATGTTTATGTTTCTTTTCTTTTTTTTAACATGGATTTAATGTTGATGAAAAATTCTTGATTGGAAATTCTAAACAATGCAATCCTCTGATGCAATTATTCTAATAATAGCAATAATGCCATAAATAGTCTTGTAAAATTTGTTGTGTATCAACCAGTTTATGTGGTAATTGCTCTGCTCATAAGAGGTGGAGATTATTCTTCCCTTTTGCTGATGAAGAGTTGTTGAACAGATGGAATGAAACTGCTTTCTTGGTTTCACAGGAGAAAGAAGTAGAAAACCCAAGGACGGAACTTGTACCTGGATTTGGAATCCAGCTGGGATTGAGATGACAAAATCTTCTTGGTATCCTGAGACTTTATTTAGGCAGCTGAGAGCATATTGTTCCTACACTAACAGTGCTGGGTTAATTTATGGAGAGGTAGCTCACTGCATTGACACAAAGTACAGTTCCTCCAACCAAAGAGAAGGATCATCTTCATAGAATCAGCACTAAAAAATAACAGTGGGTGTTGATCAAAATTCAGTAATGATTACTGAAATAAATATTCACTAATGACAAAAAATCCACAAAAATTCAAAGACTGTGTAATCAGGACTTGGTGATCTATGAGAAGACAAATCACAGCAATGCCCACTGCTGAGACTCATAACTGAATGCCAGTTAAGCTCTTGATTTTGTTTTTGAGGTACAGGTGATGTTCTCAAAGTAAAGAAACTAGGCACATATTTCCCCGACTTATCTTTGGAGTGGACTAAATCTAGTAGATCTTTTGAAAAAGTCTGAGTCACTGATTTATTTTGTCAGCGTCATCCATTCAAATCTGCCCTTTTATAGCAACCTTTTATTTTCATTGCATAATCTTAAACACAGTAAATATATCATACAAATATATATATCATACTGTCATGATTGTCTGTGGTATCATGCTGAATTGATTGTCACATTTCAACAAATAGAAAATCCGGCAACCTTAAACTCACGCAGAAGATTATTATGGCATATTTCATTAAATTGTTTGACAAACATTATCCAGCCAGGCCTTACTATAAGCAACACTTATTGCTTGAGTCCTAATTATTTCAAAGGTATAAAAAGCTGAGTTTCCCATAGCAACATGGGAAAAATTACATAGATGTCATATAATGAAACATCTGTGTTGGAGTTTAGGACTTTTTAGATCCAGGAGCAAAGAAAATGCTTCCCAATTATGGGTAAAAGAAGATTCATCTTCCAACTAATTTGGCACAAATGGAAAGGTTAGGTTTTTAATTGCTTCAAAGAAGAAATTGGGCTAATACAGTAAGAGCAAAAGAGCAGGTCCTCAGAGTGCTATCGTAAAGAGCAATGCCGTCTCTAATTTTGTATTAAGAGAAAGTAATCAAAAGACACTTATGAAGAAATAAACATAGCTGTGAGCAATCTGTTTCCACTCAGTGTGCTTAGACTTTAAACCTCAATCCGCTGAAACTGGTTTTATGTTATAAGTATTTTAGAGCAAACACACAGCAGGTGCTAGCCATTGAAGTTTGAAGTTGACTTTTATGCTTCCTCCCAAAGGAGCAGCAGATGGTGGTTCTGCTCTCTTTAGGTTCTTGGGAGGTAAGAATGAAAGCAAACACAAAAAATTTGCTTCATTTTCAGGTGTCCTACACAAGGGCTCACCTTGCTTGTGGTAACCTTTTCAAGTACTGCTCATGCAAGTTCCATTTGAGGTGTTACTGAGGAGCAGGCAGAAGCTGTGGCCTTTTCTGCTTGTGTACAGACCCAGCTGCTTGAAGGGCTCTTCTCCAGGTGCCAAGGTGCCAGCATAGCTCCTCACTGATTAGTTTTTTCCTTCAGCTCACTTTCAAAATTTTTATTTGTTCTACCCTTTATCTTATCCCTTTCTAGAACAAAGTGCCCCAGTATCAGAGTGGAGATATCCTTCTGTGCCTTGTTATGCTGCTTGTTGTGTAAAGTCAGTAATGTTGGACAGAACGATATATCAAATTATCAGTCATTTTCCAGGGTAGATATCACCTATATAATTTTCAAAATCTAGAAGCATTCCTAAACTTTAAGACTGAGAACTTTAACATATTAAAACATTAATATAAAGTAGCTTGGAAAATAATAAAATTTTCAGTCAAGGCTTTTTTATTTTTAGAAGAAATTTAGATTTTCTACTAATTTGCTTGTAGTGGGAAGTGCTTATTTTCTTGGAAAGCTCTTGAAGTGTTTGCAAAAGAATTTTTTGGGTGAGAAAGAGTTTAATTTTTTTACTCTTCAGATACATTCATTCTGTCACATTGACTGACAGAAGAGCTAAACAAAGCAATACCTTTCAGTATGTGTCAACACGAAAGGACTACTTGTGTAAGTTTTAGCCATTGCAAGGGTGCAAATTATGGGTAAAAGTCTAAATTCTATTTGACATTCAATGAAGAGACAGGTTAACATTCAGAATGTCATGGTCAGGATACATTCCTAAATTACATAGGAAGATAAATGAGGTGTTGTAATGGAATCACTTCCAGGTTTTCCAGTCCTGTTCTCATTCTTGAAAAGTATTGCAATAACCACATCACATGTCTCCTGGTCTCATGTGCGTGGAAAATTTGTTGCTGATTCTATGCAGTATTACAATACAGAAAATAAAATAAAATCTCAGATTATGCGCTCTGATGAAGAGCAGGCACCTTCCCTTAACTGATGCCATTCTCTAATTAATTTTCATTCCTGCATGCTACAAGAAAAAAAAACTTAAAATCTTTTTTCAGTGTCATTTAGCAGGCTTTCATGGCGCTATGTATACAGAGCATTTCATGTGTCATTTGTGGGGGTTGGTGATTGATACCCAGATACAGAATTGGCTGCCTTTGGTCTGCACTTGACATATTTAAAAACTGTAGGCTTCCCAGTCTTCCCCGTATGTTCCATTTATATATTGAAAACTAAGAAAAAGAAGGCAGATGTACGAGAGAAACAAGATGCTTGGTAAGGTAGAAGTTTGTTCCTTGGTTTATGTTTTGTATTTATGGACTGTTTGGTAAGAGTTACAGATCCATGTGGATAAAACACTTCTTCAGAAAGCTAATGATTATACTTATGGCATTTCATTTCTCATTTATTATTGTGGTCTTTGCGCTAAGATTCAACCTATTTGATTGCTTATTGGTAAGGTGGATGACTAGTTTGCTAGAGATCCAGGCAGGTGTTTACCAGTGGCTACAAAGACTTCAATACCCTCTTAATCTGACCCAGTCGTATGGCAAAGTTGTGTAGCGTTTCTGTGCCCTAGTTCCCCAGCTGTAAAATAGAAATTATCTCACAGCTTTACTTTAGAGTGGTGATGCAGAAGACAGTCGTGCTAAAATCTGTGAGGTATTTAGTTATTACAGTAATGATGGTTCAAAAATATATGAAAAAATTAGAAAAATGCATTTTTCCCCTCTCAATGGAATTTCATTTCTCTTTTGTGACTTTTGTTTTCTAATTTGAAAATAATTGAAAGTATATGCTTATTCTCTTGTTGGTAAGTTAGCAATATTGAGAGACACGTGTGTGAGCGTGTTTACAGGCTGATAAAAAAGGAGGATCACCAAACGTTAACATCAGGTTATATGAACTTAAATAAAACAAAACCATATGATCTGTGGGACATGTACTGAGATATTCTAATAGCATGATGTTGCTTCCCAGTAAAGTCATTAACCCCATAAGAGTACTCCAAGTCTTTTTATATTAGGAGAAATTTTAAGTGATTCCTTAAGGAGCTAACTATACAAATAACAGTCCTAACTTATTTCATTAGAGTTCACCCTATTCAGCATAATTTATTTTATATCAAAATTACCCTTGGTTGGAAAGATAGATAACACACTTCAATTAATGTCTTCCTAATATAGCAAGATGGGTATAGTATAACATGCTTTACAAGATATTTATCTTCAGGTGGTGTCTACTCTGTCTTCTGTGATAAAGAATTAATTATGTGACATAAAGCAGATAATTGACTTGCCTTAGACAAAGTATATGTTCATACATTGTCATGAGGTTATGGGAAATTATGCCTTGATGATTGTTAAATAAGAAATAAAACACCTTAAATTTGGAAAAGCAAGGAGAAGGAAATGCAAGAGGAGCTCAAGGCCTTGAGGGTGGGTGGAATGAAAGAAAGGATTGGCAACAATCAAAGAATGATTGATGAAACAGGTTTCATGCATTCCTACATGAAGCTTCTTTATTCAATACATCTTGGTACTTCTGTATTGAAGTGTTCTTCACTTCCTAAATCCAACTTTGGGGATCATAGTGGCCCTAGAAACAGGAAAAGTGATACATTTTACTGAGTAGCATGAACAGTTGCATCTAGTGAGCCAGATACCTCTAGATTGTAACTCTAAACCAGGTGAGGGTTGCATGCTAAGGGTAGATATTGTAAGGGGAGTACTGGTGTGGAGTTTTCATAAGCAGTTGGCTGTACTTGGAGTTGGGTGAAAGCTATCTCAGTTGTCTTATAGCTGACAGCTTTTCACTTGTAAAAAGGGTATTGAGTCCCTTTTGAAAAATCTTTTTGGATTTCTTTTTGATTTTTTTTACTATAATAGAATACAAGCCAGAAGGCCAAGGAACAACATGTCTGTCATGGAAATGTTGTTCTGAAATCCATCTCTAAGTGGCTACTGTTTCCTCTCTTGCTGTTGTCAAAGGCTGTAGTGCTTGGCCTCTCCTGTCAAGCAACTGTACTGAAAAACAGAGAGAATTATCAATTCTGCTCTTTTGTTACTTCTATCAAGTTCATACTGCTTGTATGCCTCTGTATTTTGTAAATATTGTTTTTTTCAGCACTGCTGTCCCAAGGCCAGTTTTTTCTTGGTTCTGTAGAAAATCTTAATGTGTCACACTTACAAATAGATCTGAAAATAGTAACCAATCTGAGGTTTTGCATGAATCAATATACTTCACTAGCTGAGCATAGCTTGTGACTTAGTGAATTTCTTTTTTTTTTTCCTCTTTATTTTGATATCATGAGAGAATAATATTGAATAAACACTAGGTGTCATACAGGTGATGTCAAGAAGCGTGTTAAAGTTCACGCTTATTATGATAATCCTAAATAGGTGTTGTAATAACAGCAAAAAGGTGTTTATATAATCTAAAAAGCTTATTTTTTTCAATAAACCAGTACACTATATTTTATATACTAGTTTTGCTAGGGATTTTAAGGCATAACTGTATTTTTCTGGCAGCTTGTAACTGCGGAAAATCTTTTTCCTGGGGGGAGCAGCCAATTGTATGTGGCTGATGAAAAATCAAAAAATCTATAACAAATTATGTTATGATTTTTTTTCATTTTACAACTAAATAGATTTTATAGGGGACTGTAATTTTTGTCTTACATGAAAACAACCTCATTGTAAATATTTAATTTTAATTCAGCCATGAAAGCTCAAATGCCAGCTCAATGACTATGTCGGAAGTTGGAAGCACTAATTACTGGCCTTTGTGCTTACAGCTGACTTCAGAACTGTTCAGTTCATTATGCTGCTTTCACAATAAACCCCATTTGCAAAGAAGCTTGTCATTCAAACTAACATCGTACATTTTATCCTGATTAAGATGAAGAGTCAAGAAAGCTGACCCAGAAATGAATCCCTGATCCTCTCCATATTTAAAGGCCCTGGTGGTCCTCTGCTGGTAAAATCATCTGTAGTTTAAGACCATGATTATGTAAGATTTCATGTATATTAATTCCCCTTGGTTTGTACAGAATTCCAGCGTCACAGTACTGACTACCCATAACGAGGTGATTGATCAAATTACTACAGTGTTCATTCTATGCACAGTCTTACAGAATGCAACTTGCCTGCTGTTAGAAAGTCAGTGCCCTTTGCTAACTGAAGTAACTGGCACCTTTTCCTCCATCTTTGACAGCATCAGAATTCCATTACTAGAGAGAAGCCATGGTATTGGTGATTTTCCCCTACCATAAACAATATCTGAATCTCTGAAACACTAGCAATGCTTATTATTTAATTGATTTCCACACCCACCCCACCCCAACTTCTAAATGGCTGATAAATTAAGATCCCATTTTCTTCTACTGGCCCCTGACTCCTTCAATGAAGTTGCCACAAACACCTTTGATATTACTTCTGCATGCTTGGGAGAAAAGAAATCTGACAAATGGAAAAGCCCCAATAAAAATTTTTAGAAAATTAAAAACCCAACAAAATGAGTAAGACAAAATATCTGGATAATATTTTTTAATGACTACTTCTCTTGCACTAAATTTGAAGAATAGTCTACATATCAAGTGACTTGAAAGTAATCAGGATATAATAAAATATCAAGGTAGATTTAAAGAAAAAATCTTTAGTATTGGATTTTGACAGTTGTTTTTAATTATTTTGAAGTTGTATAATAGATTCTAAACATGTTTTGAAGCTTTTCTCTGAAAACATAAGGACTGGACGCTTAGTGTAGTTTTAAATGAGGCTCTCATGTAAACACTTTGTTTCAGTGAGCTGTTTTTAAGAAGAAGATCAAATATTTTAAGACTTGCAGTACAGTTATTAGAATTGTTGATATTGTAACTGGGTCCAAATGTGGCACTCAGCTGCTGTCAAGCAGCAAGTATACAATGTGCATTAAATCAGTCATGACAACACACAATGCACTTAAGTGTTAAAGAATGAAAGGCATTTTCTGCAACTGAATGTAACATTGTTTGAAAATAATTGTTACTGCATAAAAGATTTTCATCCCTGTTCTCCTCTTCCCTGGTTCCTTCCTACTCTCCCCACTTGAGACCTGTGATACATGTAAAGAAGCAGCATATTTATTTTTCTTACTTTCAATTTAAATAGCACTTCAAGAAGAAGGGAAAAAATACCCCGTTGTGGTGGTGTTCTGAGACAGAGGGTAGAATAATAAACTGCCTTGTGGAAATCAAAGTCGTTGTCTTATGATAGTACGAGATAGCACTTCACTTCTTTCGATAAACTTCAGCACATGTCAAATGCCCTGAAACTTCTATTTGAGTTAAATTTTTGACTCTGTGCCAAACATTTTGCCTTTTAATTCCAGCATTATCAGCTTACTAGCTAAATATGATCACAAACAGAAAAATCACCATCTGTGGTAATGTCATTCAAAATAATGATATTGTCAGAAAGGATGTGGAAAGGATTCACTTGCTCTCATGATAATCCAGTATCATGGGAACTAAGTCATATATCATAATGTATTCAGGTTTTTTGGTGTGGAAATAAAATTTTGTCTCTCTGTCTTTTTTTCCTTTTTTTTTTTTTTTTTCATTTTTAATTTTCACCGTCCATTTTATTGGATAAACCTCCCCAACAAAAAACCAACCAAACAAACAAATAATCAAAATCCCACAACTCCCTCCCCCAAAAATCCAAATTCACAGATCCGTAACTCCAACATATCTTTAAAAGTGTGCTGGTGTGGGGTTGGTGGTTTTTTGGGGTTCTTTTCCCCATGTCTGTTTTACAAGGGAAAAAAAGAAAAAGATATCAAGTTGTGGATATGTTTTTCAGAATCAAATCTCTGGGGTTTTTAGTTAGTCATATTCCCATGTCCTTCATATAAGTTAGAGGAATCTGTAGTTCTTGCAAGACATTTTTCAAGTAGCACAGAGAATTGAACCATTTCATTTATTCATGATCCTGTTCACCCACTCCAGTCAGACATCTATGCAGCCATTCTGTAACTGAAACCACACTTTATGCACCATTGACTGTTGTTGTGAGTTTGTGGCCGCTGATTTGTATAATTTGAAGGCACACTTCATGGTCCTCCGATTTCCCCCCTGAAGTTGCTCCCATGGTCGGGTGGCCTGTGGCTCTCAGTGGGTAGGGTGTGTTGGTCTGTAACACCTCTGCTACTCCACTTTCTGCACACTCGATTCGTATTCAGACCTTGTGAAACAAGCTGATGGCTCATCGTCAAGGAGCAGCTGCAAAAGTATTCAGTTCAAAGGATACTGCTACAAACAACTGCAATTCCTTTACAGTCCTGTTAGAGCGGCTGTCTTTTTTGCTCCAGTTCAAGCTGTCGTATGAAGAATTACCAGCTGTGGGGCATTGATTTGATCTGTAATAGTGTGCTTGAAGATTCACTTCCAAAACTAAGACGAAAGCTGAGTATTTTTGCCGATGTCAATGGCAGCAGTTACTGTGGTTGTCCATAGGCTAAAGGTGAAAGGTTCAGTTCTCTTTTTTTCTTTCAAATCCCTATCAAAACTTTTATGTCAGTTGTGCAGAATCATGGTTTCCTTTCTTCCTTCCATTAGAAATACTATGCAATTCCTGCATGCTCATATGTGTGTCCAAACTATGACATACCTCAGGAAAGCAGCTAACTGATAAACTAGGATTAAATGTGGCATTAATTTTACAGTAAAGTCATTAGCTGTAGGTGAGTTATGCCATGAGTTCTGTGTACACAGTGAAACATTGGTTGAAAAGGTCGTTTCAATGCAACATATGTTTCTTTTTTGCTTTGCCCTAATCCTCACTATTTCAAGTATCACTGTTACAGAAAGAATGGCTAAGTACATTTCAGTTGGTAGCTGTAAAAAATATACTGTTCTTGAACATAAGTGACTGCTTGCTTACAAATCGACTGTTTCTAGGTCTCTGGGCTGGAAAGTCCCACTGTACTCCCAAGACACAGCTCCAGCTATGAATATTGCTCTTGCAAGATTGAAATTCCGCTTGTCCTCACAGTAAATGATGTTGCACCTTTGCATGAGGGATGCCAGACTGTATTTTTAGCTTGATATTGATCACATGAAGGTGTTATAAATGTTGCATGAGAGTACATGGTCATACATTCCTACGTGGCAGGTAACAGCACGTCCTTTTAAACACAGAGTGTACCCCGGCTTTTCCCTTCATGCATGCAATCTAATTCACAATGGGTCTTATCTTTGTGTTTCTGAGGCTAAATAGTATGGAACTTAACATAAATCTTGGCCTCAAGGTTGCATACACTCTGCCATGTAGATTCGCTCAGTAGGTACTGCAGCTCAGGTTTTGCAATAGTAAGGATTTTGATCAGTTGCATGTGCTGACTTTTCTGGAAATGCCTCTATCAACAGAGGAGGTGGTAATGCTTTGTTTTAAGCAATTAGTTCCATTTAGGCTCTGTTATGATCCCACTCCGACAGTGTTGAATCAATATATTCGATGGCTCAGAATGTAATGCTTTGGAATTCCATGAGAAATTCCATGAGAAATCCTTCAGCAGCAATGTTTAGTTATGATTCACGAAAAGTGAAAACAAAACAAAAGCCTAGTCTTTCTGAGAGATGAAAATTTAATTTTCAGAGCAGTTCTAATAAGCAGTGGCATTAGTTTAGTTTATACAAAAGATATAGTCCTTCTTGAAGAGCAGTATTTTTCCATACTTTAAAATTTGCTTGCTTAGTTTTGTTTATACAGCCTCTCTTTCACAAGGGAACTCGATATCTCTCTTCTCCCACTGTGTTTGGCCCCAGAGAGACACCTTTTCCCTCATGTTGAAGCAACTGATCAAGAACAGCTCTCTACTCTGTCAAGGCAAGACCCACTTAGATATCTCTACCTGAAAGGACACCAAAGAGAAGCTTATGATTTCCCAGAAAACTGTTTTGTACATAACATGCATTAGTAAGTATGTCACAGATTGTCTGCTGGCTGCAAAAGAAGATGCACTAATTTTACTACAGAGCAGGATGTGGAGTAGAATATGAAAGACAGTTTTATGAAGTCAGAATATGAAAGGTTGCCTTTTCTTTTTGGTTTTGCCTGTTTGGGACTGTTGTCTTTTGCGATCAAGGAGTGGGACAGGATTTTTCAAGTGGTGTTTGTTTTGCTGTGGAGAGACAGGCCGATTATTCCAGTTACAACTGAAGGGAAGCTGAGTACACTGAAAGCTGAAAAGGTCCCTTACTTTGTAAGGGGACAATACCACGCTGGAAACAGTTCCTGGCATAGAAAAGTCTACGTACCTGTTCTCTTTGTTAATTCTGTCCAACTCCTGATTTTGTTCTAACTGTTGCATTGAGGTAACATCTTGTACATTTATATTTTTTTACTTATTCTTAGAAATATTTAGTAGATATATGGTAAATCCCTTGGTCAACGTAACCTATAACAGCGCAAAATTGGAATTGAATTATCTAGTTCTCTTTGTGGTATGCAAGGCACAAGAATCTTATATAAGCTCAAATCGTGCTGCCTTGGTTTCCCTGTCTGTCAAATGGAAATGAGATGTATTGGAAAGATGTCTCATAAAAACCTTATAATGATTTGAAGATGAGAACCCCGTGCAAGCACAAGGTAGAAATTTTGAGGAAGATATAGGAAAAAAGTAAGGAAATTGTAAAAATGCCAGACAGCATACTCCCCATCTTCTCCAAAAGTAATTTGTCTTATATTCCACAACGTCCTCATAGATTTTTTCTTATTTTTCTTTTCATCCTTCTCCAGGTACTTTGAAAAAGCAGCAGCTTCTAGGTTTCAACAAGGCAGAGATGGGTACCAATTGCAAACTCTGACACATTTTACGTGTTGATACTGTATGTTTGCCAAGTTGATCACTTCAGATGTGCTGTACAGTTTAAGGTCTCTGCAGGGTATCTGGTTTTGTTTTGTTCTCAAAAGGGTTTTAAATTTGATTTCCTGTGGCACTAAGTTTATCTGCTCATAGTTCATCTATCAGTAATTTTTGAACCAGATTGGAAGATGTGTAACCAGATTGTAACCAGATTTTAGATGTGATTGGAAGACATTGCCTTTCCCTCATCAATTAGTTCTACCTGTAAGAAAAAGGCAAGCAGCTATTAATATGGTCAACTAGCTGCTTGCAAACACTCAACTTCTTTGATGAGTTCAGAGACAAGTCCATGTTCCCAGCAGGCTATATGGTATGATTATCTCTGGCAGCGATGTTTTTCCTTGATTCTGGGGATGAAGAGTTAATGCTAAAGCACTTGAAAGGAAGGCTAAGGAAGTAGATGCATACGGGTAAACAAGTTTGATCAGTTGAATAACTCTTCTTTTGTTATTTCTGTTAAATATTTCCACTTTCTATATCCCTTTTTTGTTATAGATTTAAGATCCTTTCCACTCTTTAGATTTCTGGCTTTTTGTAGTCTTTACTTACAAAAGCCCTCCATTTCCATCCTCAATCTTTGTCACATTTGAATGAGTTTCCACAGCTCCACTTAGGCCCAATACCTGATAATTTTTTTCTGTCATTTTGTGAAAATCAAAATTGCATCTATTGTACAATCTGACCAATGATTTTGTACAATCTGACTAATGATTTTGTGCAAACTGGTCATGTCCCTAACTATTTCTAAAATGCATCATGGGGTATCTTTAGGCAAAAAAAAAAAACAGTACAAGCTTTACTGGAAATATTTGGGGGTTTTGGTGGAAAGCTTGAACCCAATAAACTTTGAACAAACCTGATTTTTTTTCTGCCAACAACTGAATCAGCTGAAACTTTACTAACAATTTTTTCCAGGCTTGCAAAGTATTTGCATGGACTTTGAGAACAGATCAGAAGAGTGTTCTGCATGATTCTCAAAGTATTCAAATATTGCCTCCAAGGAATATACATATGAAAAAAGATAATTTGCTTGCCATAAGAGAGTATTTTCTCTGTTTCACTATTTTCTACAAATCATTGCCTGAAATTCTTCATATTTTATCCCACAGTAGGTTCAGAATTAATTTTCATTTGTTTCTCTTTATTCTTTTCTCTCTCACATATTTTTATTTTTCCCTGTACAAAGAACTCTTCTCTGACTTGTTATATTCCATCTCTGGTGAGGCAGAGGTATATAAACAATCTCAGACATATTCAATTCTCATTGGAAATGAGGACAGGTAAATAAAAGTTAATGCAGGAATTGGGCTAGAGAAATAATAAACCAAATTAAAGCTTAATAGAACCCCTTTGAAACTAATAGACATAAACTTACATTTCTGTCACTCATTTTCCATCATTAGACCTAAAAAGAAAAACTGGATTAATAGTAGGTAAAATATGGAGTTCTATCAAGGACAGATATACTTGTTATGTCCCTGATTCCTTTTAATTTCCCATGCTGTGTAGGTCCTTGTGGTATATTGTCAAATCTGATTTCACTTCATGAGGGTTCTTTGAATGAATGTTTCTAATCTAAATGGGACAAGGTAATTCTTCAAGGGTTCAAATAAATTTCTTTTTATTTTATGTAATGTTTTTTATTTTAGTTTTAAAGGTATTTTTTGATTGCTTTTTAAAAATATATATTAGTCTTTTTAATATTGTTTAATAGAGACAGCATTGAAATGAAAAGGAATAAGTAATACTGTAAATAGCTAGTTCCTGTATTTTTCTGTATATTTAACCACACAAAGTAATTTGCAAATTCATTGTTTTTGATCAAGGTCAACCCGAATGATTTATCAATTATTTTTGAATGAAATCAACACAAAGGAAACCAATTCTTCTGTGGGCCAGTTAAGAAATGGCACTGGTCTTAGAATGAAATCCTGTGACTCTGCTTTAGCCTCATTCATTTTAAGTGGGAGTTGCTGGACCTATTGAAAGGAAAATAGATACCTTTGAATGTTCAGCAACAAAGAAGCAGCTCCCATCCCTGTGTTACTCTAGTGACAAATGCTGGCTGGCTTCTCAGCACAAAAGAAAAGAGCTCTTTTAATAGACAGAGCTTATACTTGCAATTCTGATGCTGCCAAGCTTGAAAAGGAAAATCCTACCACCTCCACTTTCCTTATTGCTGGTGTCAGTATGGCTTGTAGGTAATGAAGCAATGGACACATTGCAAATCTCTGTGTACAGAGGTGAAAATATCAGGACTCAGCTTACAAAGACAGACAGCAATCCCTAACAGCAAATTAAAAGCAATCATTGTGAAATGAAATGTTTCATACACATCCCATGGAAATAAATTACTGTTGACTTGCATTCCCTTATGGTAATAGCATCAAGACCCTTCTTATTTGATAGTTCAGTACAGAGGAGTTTCTCAAAAAAATGAGTAATACGAGGATTTCTTATAAGTAGTAGAAAATGAAACAAATATCACAGCAATTGCTGGATTCAAGAAAAGTCGTGATTTACTTGGTCTGTTACACATAAAATCAGCATGAGCCGTGTACTAATAGTAATGGTGGCCAGCAGGCAGCAGGACAAAGCAAAGATGGTTGCTGACTATCAGGACTGTAATCCCACAGTCCCATGTTTGCCTGCAGCCTCCCAAAGCTGCTGGCAGGGTAGGAGTGGGAAGAAGCTACTGGTAAAGGGCTGGTTGGCTCCCTTTGCTGAGCGTGGACAGAGGGAGGTTAAAGTCATAAGCAGGCTCACAGCAGATGATTAGGATAACAAGGGATCACCCTTGACTTCAATAGCAAATGTGAGGACAGTTTACAATATTAATACTAGCACAGTCCTGCAAACTTGACTTTCTTGCTCAGGGTGTGGTTATTTATTCCTTTTAATAGCTAAGATAAGCTGTTGTGTAGATGTAGTGTCATATATTGTACAATGGAAAAAGGGAATGTTGCTATCAAGTTAATTTAGTGCTATTCTTAATATGTAATGGGATGCTATTGAATTTATTAATCTGTAGATGACCTAAAAGCTGTTTGGAGGAAGAAGCATTCCCTGATAATGGTGGCTTCAAACGATGGAGTACTATCTCACCCAGGTCACTCCTCTACAAATTATTTATGTTCACCCTTGAAAGCTGCTCCATTTGCAACTAGAAAGGAATATCCAAGCCCTTTGTCCTGTGCTGGTTTGGAATATTAAATCTCATTTATATAAGCAGATTTTTTATTTATTTATTTAAAATGCATAATCTTCTTAGTGAGTTTTAGTGCATGATACTCTCTGTACTTTACTGTTTGAGTCCCTTTACCCCTATGAAATTTCATTTTATGCATAAAGGAGATGCTTTTCAGGAACCAATTTCCTTCATGTTGAGTTTTTGTAAATATTTGAAGTACTTCTACAAAATATCAAATGACCTTAACAGGATATTCTTAGGAGAAATGGGAAGTCAACACATCATACTGCTGGAACAGCTTTTATTTTCTTCATGCATATGTTCTAACTTTCTAATTCATTTTCTGTTAAGTGTGATAGTAAAAAGAGTGAAATACAAAAAACATTGTATGTGATTCATGAAAGCCTCCATTGGTTCAGTCTCTATTTCCTTACAGGACCAGTATGACTTTCAGTTGCATACATGTGATTATTTATATCTAACTCAATTTACAGAAAGGATGTTGCAGGAGACAACAATAATTCTGCAAAAAAAAAAAAAAAATTGCCTTTATTGTGATCATTGCAACTTTGATTTACATCTGTCCGTTTAGTCACAAAGCAGAGGAGTAACATCATTGCGCTTTTACATGGGTTATGGATGCCAGGCTGCAAAGAATTGTTCTATCATACTCATGTCTGATACTTTTTTCTAAGATTTTAAGACAAGTTTTTGTTGGCAAATCAGCATGAATTCCAAAAGACATAAATTTCAATTCACTATTTCCCTAACCCCAGCTCTTCTGCCTTGCATATGACATCTAAAATTCATCACGGATTTTTTTACATTTTAAGATTGCCCTTTTTAGTGGGACATCATTTGGACTCAATGATACTAATGTTTTTTCCCAACCTAAGTGACCTTATGAATCTCTGTGAATATATAGTTTTGTATAACTTAAAGCACTTAAATATATAATTCAAACTCAAATGAATAGCTAAACTAATAGCAGGACTAGTGCAATTATTCTTTTCTAACATTTTCTCAAAGCGTTTAGCACTTCCAGGAATTTTCTCAGTTCCAGCTACTCATGAACACTTTTATAAAAGTGATGTGATGTTTCTTGGTTTTTTGTTGTTTGTTTTTTCTTTAAAGGAGAAAAATATCTTTGTAAACCCATGTAACTTCTATAATAAAAATAGAAATGAAACACCCATTTCCTGAGGTTTTCTAAAATCAAAATGACTATCCATTACAGAGGCATACTTCCTAGCAGAAAATATGCAAGGTGTTCCTTACTAACTAAATTTGTATGATTGTACATGCAGGGAGCCATGAAATTCCAGGAGGGTAACAGAAAGAACAAGGGCACTCAGCATGGTTTTCACAGAATTCTTGAAGATAGACACAAGAGGATGGGCTGTGTGAATATTAAATTTTAAAAGCTTCTTATACTCCAGGAAGCCTTTAAAACTATAAAAAATTTAAAGGATTTATAAAAACTACATATGCACAGTCTTCAAAAGAGCTTGAAATATGTTTGGAAAGATCAAAGAGGAATATCTTACATTATATGATGGGGGAAAGAGAAGGGAGGGAGAAGGGAGAGCAAGTTTCTGGAGCTTGGTGTCGCAGGTGAAGAACAGAACTGAGGATAAAGGTCTGCTTTTCACAGTCTTATCTGGCACACACTGTTTGCCATCTTCACTTTTTATATCCATCTTAGTGTTACTTAGAAAATTGTAGAAGGAGGTGGGGTGTGAAAAGTCTGAGCAACCCATGATATTCTGTGGAAAAGAAATGTGCCAGTTTTAGTGCTTGAATGGCTGTAATTATCATATTGTGGGCGAGAGTGCTGAAAGCCTAACATTTCAGTGAAGTATGGTAGGATTATACAATGCAAGATGTTGATATGTACCTATAACTTGCACATGATATAGTGTGTCATTAAAAGCAACAACAGAACACCCATTGCATTTAGGCTAAAACCATATGTGACATTGAGGTATTTTCTAGAGGTGCCTTTATAAATGTTCCATGGAGTATTTACAATAGCCTTACGCTCTGGCACTTGACAGTTCAAAGCGTTCCTTCGGTTTTACTATGGTGAGTGTACTGCCAAACTTGGGATTTCAGCACACTCCTTCCTAAGCAATTACATTGACTTTCACGGTATTCAAGGAGCTATTTATTCAGCTTGCACCTTTCTCTCCTTTTTTCTGTCTTTCTTTTTTTTTTCACCTTAATTTAAGGGGTGATGTCAGGTTAAATTTAGATCAAGTTTTATGTTTATGAAGTTTTCTTTAAAAGTGTAAAACAAAATAGTCACAAAAGCAAACGAAAAAATATGCCACGTTTCTGTGGCCAAACTTTGGTAGCAGAGGGATTATGGGGGTGGCGTCTGTGAGAAGCTGACAGAAACTTCCTTCATGTCCAGCAGTGCTAATGCCAGCCAGCTCCAAAGATGGACATGCCTCTGATCAAGGCTGCCAAATAGAAATGATGGTGATGCCTCTGTGACAACAGATTTAAGAAAAAGAAAAGTTATTGTGCAGTTGTAATTGCAGCCAGAAAAGACTGAGGTGAGAATATGTGAGAGGGACAACTCTGCAGACACCAAGGTCAGTGTGGAAGGACAAAGAGGAAGTGCCCCAGATGCTGGAGCTGGGATTCCCCTGCAGCCCCTGGTGCAGACCATGGTGAAGCAGCTGTGCCCCTGCAGCCCGTGGAGGTCAATGGGGGTGCAGAGATCCACCTGCAGCCCCTGGAAGAGACCCACACTGGAGCAGGTGGGTGCCTGAGAGGAGGCTGTGACCCTATGGGAGGCCTCTGCTGGAGCAGGCTCCTGGCAGGGACCTGCAGAACCACGGAGAGAGGAGACCACACTGGAGCAGGTTTCTCCATAGGACTTGTGACTGTCTGGGGGACCCATGTTGGAGCAGTTTGTGGAGAATTGTTGCCCATGGAATAGGCTCACATTGGAGAAATTAATGGAGAACTATCTCCCATGGAAGGGATCCCATGTTGGAGCAGAGGAAGGACACCTCTCCCTGAGCAGTGGCAGAAACAATGTGATGAACTGATCATAACCCGCATTCCCTGTCTCCCTGCGCCACTGCAGAAAGGCGATAGAGCAGGGAAGGAGGGAGTGTTGCAGGAAAGGTGTTTATAAAGTATTATTTTACTTGNTCCATAGGACTTGTGACCGTCTGGGGGACCCATGTTGGAGCAGTTTGTGGAGAATTGTTGCCCATGGAATAGGCTCACATTGGAGAAATTAATGCAGAACTATCTCCAATGGAAGGGATCCCATGTTGGAGCAGAGGAAGGACACCTCTCCCTGAGCAGTGGCAGAAACAATGTGATGAACTGATCATAACCCGCATTCCCTGTCTCCCTGCGCCACTGCAGAAAGGCGATAGAGCAGGGAAGGAGGGAGTGTTGCAGGAAAGGTGTTTATAAAGTATTATTTTACTTGTCATTATTCTGCTCTGATTTTATTAGCAATAAATTAAATTAATATCTCTAAATCAAGCCTGTTTTGTCCATGATGGTATTTGGTGAGTGATCTCTCCCAGTCCTTATCTCAACCCAGGAACCCTTTGTTGCATTTCTCTCCCCTGTCCAGCTGCAGAGGGGATTGATAAAGAGGCTTTGGTGGATGCCTGGCATCCAGACAGGGTCAACACAGTACAACAATCCCCACCCCCAACTGATGCAAAACAAAGCAATAACCTCGTAGTTATAATTGAAGTTCTTGTGTGTTTGTAAATGAAATATTACATTGCTGGTCAAGTTTTGAAAAGCGATTAAAAATATTAAAAAAATAAAGAGAAATAAATAATTCCCATTCATTGTTAAAGAAGGTGGATGCAAGCAAATCTCCTCAAAAGCAGCAGTGAATTTCTCACGGTATCTTATTCCTGTGTACTCTTTCACTTTCTGTTTGTTGCTCTTAATGGATTTTTCCAAAACCATTTGCGGTTTGTGCTCAGATAGGTCACACTTATTTTGTTTCCAGATTATCTTGCCCAGAGAGAGAATGAATTTTGTTGCTTCAGAATTCAATTTATCCCAAACACTCAGTACCAATTGCTGCTACTCTGTTCTGCTAAAAAACCACTTTCTTCTTTGTGCTTTCCATGTTGCCACTCTAAAATCTTCTGTACCTGCTTACTGGTTTTTCTCTTGTCAGGTCTGAAGTCTTCCTTCAAAACGTAAAGGGGCCATGAATAGAGTGCCTCCTCTTCCACCACCTTCTGTACCTGAAGTCACATAATAGTTCTTGGCATACACTGCACTGAATATGACAGATCCTCTAACTTGTCTGTGGTAGCTGCTTTTGAGACAGGCTCCTTTGGTGCTTTGCAATGAGGAGCCAGGAAGAGTCTAAAAAGCTTTTTGAGCTGTTTAAGAGACAATAACTATCTAAGATAGACGTGAAACTGTAAGGAAACAAATAAGGAATAGAATCTATTTGCTTGCACTGTCTGCTCCACACTCCTGTATATCAAAATTATTTAACCTGTAAGAGACATATTTTGAGTTTTTATTATTATCAGAGCATTGAAATGATTAACTGCTTTGTAAAGGAGTTTAAATGCTTTATATGCTTAACATGTCCATGAGGCTTTTCAAGATCTACCAAGCTTTTCAAAGAGAGGTACATTGCTTTATGATGCTATTTATTTCCTTTCTCCTTGTCTTTAATGTTATCTTACAAAAAACTACGGCATTTTTCCTGAGGAATGATCCCAACATATTTTGCAAAATGCATGCTTTGAATTTATTAAAACTCAATGTAATTCTATTAAGTAGCCTCTGAAAATAGGTATGTGGATGTAGAGTTACATATTTCTGGCTGCCCTATGAGGAATACAGAAGTGCTGCACATCATTTTTATAAGCTCTATCTTGAATTCTTTCTGCAACTAAGACTCCCACTGAAGCCATCAAGCAAGTTACTTTTACAAGGAATGTAGACTCCTACTCAAAGTGAATATTTCTTGTTATAGACCAAGCTAGATGATTCTGAGGGAATACTTAGTTTTGCCTTTAAAAGTTACAGTAAAGTTTTGAGTCTCTAAGCAGTAGCATTAGAGAGAAGAGTAAGGGTATGCAATGAACAATAAACTAGCACTTCTCTGCATAAGCAGCAAGCCAATTCACTTCTCATCAAATGCCTCATAACCAAATTATTGGATGATGATTTCTGGGGGGAAAAAAAAAAGGTGATTGTTGTAAACAAATAGGCAGAAAAAAGGAAACAAAGTAGTAAACTGCCTGTGTCAAGGTGTGGCTTTAGCTCCATAGCCTGAACACTCTTACAAAGATAACACACTAGGTGAGCTTACTTTTTCTTGGTTTAGGCATATGCTCTTTATTGCTGCATGTCCTAATTACCAACAAAGACTGTTATCCGAGGCTCTTGCAATCTTTCTGTCCCTAGTTGCTATTTGACTGTTTACTGTGTCAACACAATGTTGTGCTCTCATTATTCATACATTTTGAAACACTTCTAAATGCATTATTTAAAAAACCAAAAAAACAAGCATACTACTGAAATATTTTAAAATTGGAAGGCAGTTTTGGCTGCACCAGATCAGAATTGTTAGTTGCCATAGTAACAACATTATGCAAGAGGGAATTAAACATCATTACAATCATTCCTAAGTATTGAATAGCTACTCAAACTTTTGCCTCTTGACATACTGCAAATCTAAGTGTTCATAACTCTATTGTAGCAAGACCATCCAAATAGCTCTTGGTTTGCTTTTTTTTTTCTCTATCAGCTTGCTCTGAGACACAACAGTTTAGCAGCCTTCCCAAACATAACAGCCAGAATATCAAATTACAGTTCAGTGAAAGATATTCTAGTGTTCAGGAACAGTAAGGAGCCCTTGCCTTTTGTTCATGCCTTTTGTTCCCTTCTCATCAAGCCAAATTCCTGTAAGTAATATCCTTTCACAGAACATGCAGAGTGAAAGATAATGAACAATATCTTAACTCTATTAGCACAAAAAATGATATGACATTTATCAGAGTTAAATAGCACTAGCTGGTGTGTATAAATCACCAAATGATTTGTACTGGGTTTGGATGCTCAGGTTTGGTAGCAGTGGGGGCTAAAGGGACGGTTTCTGCAAGAAGCTGCTGGAAGCTTCACCCGCTGTCTGATAGAGCCAATGCCAGCCAGCTCCACGATGGACACACCATTGGCTACAGCCAAGACCATCAGTGATGGTGGTAACGCCTCTGCAGTAACAGATTTAAGAAAGGGAAGAAGTTACTCCTCAGGAGCGATTTTAGCCAAAGAAGAGAGGAGTGAAAATATGTGAGAGAAACTACTCTGCAGAAATGGAGGTCAGGGAAGAAGGAGGGGGAGGAGGTGTTCCAGACGCTGGAGCAGAGGTTCTCCTGCTCAGCCTGTAGTGCACACCATGCTGAGGCAGGCTTTCTCTGTTAGCCCATGGATATCCACAAGTGATCAGATATCCACCTGCAGCCTCTGGCGGATCCCACATCAGTGCAGGTGGATGCCCAAAGGAGATTATGACCCCTTGAGAAGTCCACACTGGAATAGGCTTCTGGCAGGACTTCTGGAGAGAGAGTAGCCCATGCTGCAGCAGGTTTGCCGGCAAGATTTGTGGCTCCATGAGGAATAATGCTGAAGCAATCAATTCCTGAAGGGCTGCACCTCGTGTAAGGAACCCACACCGGAGCAGTTTGTGAAGAATGGCAGCCCATGGGAAGGGCTCACATTGGAGAAGTTCACAGACAACCATCTCTTGTAGGAGGGGATTAGGGGAAGAGCGTGAAGAAGAAGTAGGGTTGATCTGACACTTCTATTCCTATAAACTTTTCAGTTGTGTTCTAAACTTCTATCCAGCAAGGTGTGTGTGTTGATTAACTGTGCAGTGCCCATATAGAGACTTCAGCTGGCTCTGAACCTGATGAATGCAGTGTGAAGCTTTTCACAGCACTGGGATGCAGAGCTACAGGAAATATATTTTTGGGAGGTCTCAGCTTCCTCCACCTCTGCTGGGAAGGTAGCCATCTACTAAGAGCTCTTTTACAGAACTGAACAGAGATCTTAGTTCTCTCCTAAAAGATAGGTAATGGCAGATTTTATATACGTGTGTGCATATAAACACATACATACGTCTATATTTATATATAAATAAACAAAAGCTAATGGGGAATTTTCCAGGTTTCAAGGCCAGGTCATGTTTCCACATGTTGAGAACTGCCATATCTGTAGCTTCTATCTCTGTCTTCGACCAAAAAACTTTCACAGGGGTGGGGAGGGGACGCGAGACAAGTTGGACATGATAAGTTGAATGGAAATGTTTTATTCGTATATTTGAAACTCTACCAGTACTAGTCAAAAAAAAAACCCCAGCAAAAACAAATGAAAATGAAGTTTCCTAAGACAGAGAGAGTGATTTGAAGGGAGTACAGTTTAACAAGCCCATATTTTTTAGATCATTTATTTGAAGAAAAAGGCAAGTTCAGATCCTTCTCTTCTCTCAGAACAATTTCTATATCAGTTCTATATTGTATCCCTGGATTAGGGACTTTTTTTTTTTTTGCAAGGCCCTTGATTTTATACCCATGAATGATTAAAACAGAATATCTAGTAACTCCCTGTCACATCATATCAATTCACAGCAGCATCCTGCAGTAATATGTCTTCTTTTATTGTATTTTTAGTGCTTATGCAAACCTTCTCAGAAAGATGATTCCTACACCTGAGGTATACTGCAATTAGTATGCTGTAGATAGAGAAGTGCATAATACGCACAGTATATAATTTGTCAATGGTAGCCTAAAGATTTGGTTCCTAGCCTGTAAGAATTCTTGAATAAAAGTATCTGATATGCCAGATCCATTTCAGAGACTTAAGAGTGAGAAAAATTAAAATTCTGTGTTCAGTGCTTTATCTGCAGATAATTTATGTGGCAAATACTGAGTAATAACAGTATAAGAAAATATGGAAGAGCTCTTCTTTTATGAAGCTAGTTATGGTGTGTATGAGATGGGAAGGCAGAGAAGATCCTTTAAAAAATATGATATAAATAGCAATATAAATAGCAATTAAACACTGTATTGTGATGAATATACACTAGGAGATAAAATATAAATTCTGCAGGCATTCTTAGTAGCATCTCCTAGCTTTCCATGGGTCTGACTTTCTTCCAGATTAATAAAAAGCTTCTGTAATCACAGAATGGTTTTGGTTGAAAAGAACCTTAAAGGTCATCTAGTTCCAACCCCCCTGCCATGTGCATGGACACCTTCCACTAGACCAAGTTGCTCAGAGTGCCATCCAGCCTGGCTTTGAACACTTCCAGGGATGGGGCATCCACAACTTCTCTGGGCAACCAGGTTCCAGTGCCTCATCACCCTCACAGTAAATATATATGTTGTAGAGCAATCTGAAATAGTTTTCTTTTTTACATTAGTAGATTTGCCTATATTTTATTAAAGATGGTAGAAGAAACTGTTTCCAAGTAAACAAGAGTGATCTCTGCTGTATTTGTATTAGCAGAAGTTGCATCTACAGTATAAATCATGCTGTTATTATTAATTTTATTTTTATTATGAAATCTATAAGGCTATTAAAGATGTTTGTGTACTTTTTTTTCCAGTAGCTTTACAAAAACTTTCAAATATCTGTTATTAAAAGTAAAAAAATTCTGCATTTGCCAGTTGTAGACATAATGAGAAAGACCACACTGCTTTCTCAGAAATATGGCACTAATGACTGCTGTTCAGAAAAATCATTAATTGGGTAAACATGAGCAACACATTTCTGCCAGATTAATACTTTTAGATACAACATAAGAGGACTTAATATACACTGGGGCGTGTCAAACTGTGTATTTATTATGACAAAAATTCTCCCAGATATTAATAAGTTTCTAAAAACATTTAGATTTCAAGTTCTGCGAAACCTGAATTTACTGATTCCATTCAGTGTAATGGTGAAATATATCTTAACAGAAATATGAAAATTCAAACAAAACTGGTTCACTATTTGCATTTTTTTCTTTATTGTTAAAGCAGAACATCTTAATTCATGAAAAACACCTAAAAATAAAGTGTAAAATTGATGTCATTATCTAGTTATACAGCTGTCAGCAAACTGGTCATAGTTTGATCAAAATATTACTAAAGTTGCTGCCACTTAACTAACCCAGAAAATTAGATCCTGTTTTGCTGTGTATATTTATGTTAGTCTGTTTTAATGTGCTGCATAACAGAGGAAGCAGCAACATAGTAAGTCTTTTATCCATGGTTTCAGAAGTGTAGCAGGTTTTCTTTCATCTTTTTACTATTTTTTCCTCTAGTAATAATAATATTAATGATAGTTAAAAAACCCTTAGTGTTGTGATTGATGTCAGTAAATGAAGACTGCACCCCTCAACTGCAAGAAGCAATTGAAGTTTTCACAGTATCTGAGAACATTCCCATGGTGCTTTACCAATAAACCAGAATTTCCTGTATGCTACCCTCCTGCTTAGTGCATGAAAGAACATGCTTGAGGGTAAAACCAAAGGCTTTTTTTGACACATCAGTTCTAAACTTTCCCAGCCTTTTAAAAGTAAATATTAAACTATATATAAAAAATCTGTAACTTCACTGTAATTATGAGATCACGTGGCAATTATTTTCCTTATGTTTTGTATTGTGGTTCACAAATGGGTAATAAACACTTAATGTATTTAATGGATATGGCTTCTGTGACCTTTAGTTTTTCATACTGACATAAAATAACTGGCTTTGGACAGCAATGCAAGAATTTTACCAGAATCTCCCACAGGTAAATCCTGTGAATTACAAAATCTAATTTACAAGTCATTGAAAAAGACAAATTAAATAGCCTGTCTTCCTATGACTTATTTCTGACCCACCTTTCCTCCATAGCTGCATCTCCCAGAAAAATACAAAGAGCTTGCATCATTTTTCTCTCCAGCCTCTTTCCTTCTTACCCCTTTCTCTTACTTTTTTTTTTCCTTAATTTATCTGTTAACAATGTCTTGCTTATACTCTTGATTCTGGACATGACAAGAAAGGTCAAGAAGAAAGCAAAGGAACATGGAAGAAAGTTCTCCGTTATCCTCTCACTCTCTCATGGTGCTCAGGCTGCTTTGTGTTTAGTACCACGAATTCTCTCATGTTGAACTCCTGGGTATTTTGGGGTGTGAAATCTATTGTTGTTCATCACAGCTCTTAGAAGTGTTTTCTTACCCTGGGGCAAATTATTTGTCCAAATTCAATAAGTGTTCTGCTGTGGCTTCCATAGAAACCACTCTCCCTGAAGTAGTAAATGTCCTCTTATTCTCTGCTAATGAAGAGTCCTCAACCTGATTTCAGTATTTGGCATTGTTGATAATCCCATCTTCCTTAATTATCTCCATAGCAATCCTAGTTATCCTACCAACCTAACTCATTTTTTCCTACTTCTTTGTGTTGAAAAACCTGCTTATAACATAACAAGGTTAAACTTATGATCTTCCACTGTACATTCCAGCTATACAGCCTTCCTCTATCTCCTTGTCTACATTTAGTAGGTTCCCATTATTGTTTTACAATCATAAATTCTGAGTGGTTTGTTACATGTTTTGAGGAGAGGAATACCAGGTTACAAGTTTAACTGCTAGCATTAGAATGATTACTAAGGCATGAGATCACAGAAGAAAATTACATCTTTGTGAAAGGATATGCAAATAATGTAAAATAACTATATAAAAAGTGGTTGCCTAATTTTTCAAATTTTAGCATAGCTGTATTTATACGATGATTTTTTACCAAGACACTGCTTTTTATTTTTGCCTAGGTGCATTGAGTTGCTGTGATAGGATATAATTAGTGGTCATATGGCCTTTTCGAATAAATGTTCTGGCAGTAACATTTATGATAGCATAGGTTTAGCAATTTTAGCGGTTGACTGAACAAATCCTATCAGTAGTACAAAATCACCAGGATGCTGGAGGAATTCTTGCTGAACCAGTCAGGACTAAGAGCTTTATTGGTGTATCCTCAAATCTACAGTCTTTTCCTGGTGTACTGGGAGATGTTACCCTTCTCAGTAGGGAATTTAACTTTCTCTAATAGGAAAATTTGTCAAAACCTATATTGCATAAAAATTTGAAAGGATTTGTCCACATTATGTATATGCAGATGGACATTGCTCTTTTTTTAAGAAGAATGTAGATATATTTCACAGAAAAATAGAGATGTAGCTTCATTAACAAATGCAGATTTCATACTTTCTTTTTGTTTTGTTTTGTTTTTTAAATTTCAGAAGAGTCAACAAGTTATGTAGCACAATTCAACAAAATCCCAACTAGGGTTTTATCGTTATATTCTGTCAATACATCTCTCCTAATATCAGGTTCCATCTCTAACCATTAAGTCCAACTATGAGACTGAAGCTAACAAAATCTGTCCTGATCACCTGTGGAAAAGAGAAGTGGCATATAAGACTTATATAGCAAATGCAAAACAACACCCCTTGTCTATGAAAAGAGATGTGTCTAGAGAAGATATAAAGACTGTGACTGTGGAGGAACTCTTTGGATTCCAAGAGTTCTGATTTCTGACCATGAGGTAACCACACTGAATTGGTCACGTGTGTTCCTTTTGCCTAAGTTGCATGGTGTCATGTAGCAATGTCTTTGGCGAGTATCCTCATTTTCAGACAAGCTGCTCCAGGTGGGCAGAACAGCCCTGCCAAGGGCAACTACATCCTTTTCCGTGAAGCTGGGGAACTGGCAGAATGGAATGTCATATCCTGCCAAATGTCTCTGTGGAGCACAGCAGGCGCAGTGGGTTCTGCAGTGTATTTCTGAAATTGCCTGCCTATCTAAATATTCATTCAACTGGAAAGCTGTATTGGGATACAGTTTCACAGATTTGAGTATGGATTCTGGTAAGAAGTATGTGTCAAAAAAAAGATTTAGAAATAATGCAGAAGGGTAGGGGAAAGCAGTAGTCTTGACTAGAGACTAGGTTAAAAGACAGAAACTTATTAAAATACCTAAATACATCCAATTTAGCTTACAGTTGGTGCTTGAGGTCTGGCATGTGTTTTTTTCTGCATTGTGGTTTAACCCCAGCTGTCAAATGAGCCCTACACAAGCCACTCATTCACTAGATCACCTCTTCCTCTGGATGGGGGAGAGAATAGGAATGGCAAAAGGTAGAAAACTGATGGGTTGAGACAAAGACAGTTTAACTGGGAAAACAAAAGCTGTGCACACTAGCAAAGCAAAACAAGGAATTCATTCACTGCTTTCCATGGGCAGGTGTTCAGCCATTCCCAGGAGATCAGGATCCCATCATATCTAACAGTTGCTTGGGAAGACAAACACCATCACTCCAAATGTCTCCCTCTTCCTTCTTCTTCACCCAGCTTTATATGCTGAGCATGATGTCGTATTTCAATTAATGGATTTGACAATGGCAAATTTCTGAGCACTTGCTTCTTTAAATACAAGTTTTTGTAGAAATCACATTCTTATTCTGTGTTGTCCTATGGCAGACAATTGCTCTAAATTTTTTTGCCTCCAATGGATCAAGACTGAGACCATCACTTTGACAAACAGACGTCGAAATTGCAACAATCAAGTCTTCTTGGATTCATGGGTTGTGAGATCTTTCTACTATCATAATTTGTCTCTTCCATATATATTTTCCTGAGTAGGATCTTTATTTATCTATCTAAATATCTATTATTTAGATAATAATAACCAAAATGGCTGCATACCTCCTTTGCATTGCAAACAAAAATAAGCCCTACATATATATATATATGTTTATTTATTTATTTATCAACACTGGTCATTCAGTGTCATTTCACTCTAATCTGCCCCAAGGGGTCAATTGACAAGAACCTGAGATACCCTTGTCTTCTGGGATGGGTTATAACACCCCCCATGAATAGGCTTCCAAGTCAAGGATTTGGCCTCAAATAAGTTGTCAATATAAGCCAACACCAACAAAGTTGTGAACATTTCTCCCCCAGATTTCAGTGTGGGAAGCTCCATGAAGAACTAATCCATGTTCCTAAGTGTGCTTTTCAGGTTCTGCTTTATTTTCACCCTTCTCACCATCCTTCCCAGTGGCACAGGCTGTGATTCAGGGCAGCGAGCCCTGGGTCTATTTCTCTGAATGCAGAAGCCGATCCCTTCCTGTTGTTATGGTTAGCAGTTTTTTCTGCTAGTGATATTTTTGGTAGCCTTCTGGGTAGCAGAGGAAGTGGCACAGAAACAACAGCAGCCAGTCACAGAACTCTGTGCCCGCTAGATTTGTCCTACAGAAAACAATGAAATACTATTCCTTTTTTTTATTTCATACTGTTCTCTATATATCTCAGTATGATAATGGCAGTACAGCAAATAATTTCAGTGCTATATTATACAAAAAATGGGAAAGAATAAAGGAAAGGTCCACATGGGAATGATAATATTTATATATGAATGTAGCGTACAAAATGTGTTTATGCTACTGAGATTTAAATTTCCATATCTGACATATTGGTGATTTGTTTTTCTTTGATTACCTCCCGAGAAGCAGCACAAGAAATGTATGCTGTTAAAAGCTGATACATTGAATGTCATGTTTAATGTTTTTCAAACATAATCAAAATATTTAATATTTTCTTGTGGTTTCTTCTGTATAATGCTGAAATTAAAGCAAATGAAACATCATATTTTTTAAATATTCCTTAGGAGTGCAAGAGAACATATAAATGACACATACTGGGCTGATACAAGCATTTTGCTGTATTAGCATAGACATATCTTTTTGAAAACAGGCGCATAAAAATCACAGCAGGGTTGTAAGTTTGGCATTCCCATGCCCCAGAGGCTTTATGCTTATGTACCAGTGCTCAGAAAAGAGACCCTTTTTCAAAAAAAAAAAAAAACAAAACATTAAAAACAATTTAATAGCGGTATTTTTGATATATAAAAGAGTTTGTCAGTGGAGAAGCTCTACAGGACCAGGTCCACATCTCAATACTATGCAAGAAGAAAAAGGAATCTATGTACAATTATTTAATACTGCAAATGATACTCTGTAAAAGAATAACATTTTCTTACTCCTTCATTCTCTTTCCATTCCTTATGTCCTAGCACAATGGATCTCTACTGAATTACTGTTTGCTCTTTTCTTACTAAATTTAAACTGTCAGGAGGAAATGAGCACCTACATTTTTGGGGGGGCATAATCCTATAGTGCAAGAAATATCAGTGCTTTGATATTGAATTTCCTTGTAATCCATCTATATATCCCTATTCATAATTCTAAATTGAATACCCTGTGTTTCTGAAGAGAAGTGTCTTGTAGACCACATCTGGTATTTAGACTTTTTTCCTCTGCTCTTCTCAAATTCAAATGGTGCAATTCTACTGCGGAAAATTTCTAGGGTTTTAAGGACACTTCTTGTTTCATTTGTTTAAATTGTTTTAAGCATTCTATAGTTCACCAACAGGTCAAGTTATTTCTTAACCTGTGTGATATCAGAAGAAACTTTACCTTTTGACAATCTTTTTTATACCACAAAATCTTCTCCTTCCTTGTGTTTCACTTTTCACTCCAGAAGTTTTAACTGCAGAACGATGGGTGATGCATGAGCAGAAGAGGAACACAGCTTGACTTTCTGCTTCTGTGCTGCATTTGAGACAAGACTAAGAATGAAAGCAATATTTCTACTAGGAGACTGAGCAAATATGATCTTGAATACACTGCCGGTTAATAAATTTGGAATCCCCATTTTTGTTGAACTATTTGCTAGGCTAGAAATATATTGCCTGCTAGCAATTACAAAATATAAGGTATTATCTCAGAAGGAGAAATTATATTTGAAATTATTTTGAAGTTACTACACAAAATCCTTAAGAAAACCGCAAGCTAGTTTAAAATATTAAGTCTGGTTTTGGAAGTACTCATCTTTTGAACACAAATAATACAATTTTTTTTATGATTGGAGGCTGAAAGAGGTTTTAAAGCAACCACTGTTGCTCCAATGATCAACAATACCAATTCACAAATTTAGCCTTTTCTAGTTTTGTGGTTCTCCCTATTGCTAAAACCAATAGCCTAATGCAGACACATAAGCAGATTTCTGGTTAGCCAGTTTCTATTCTTTGTCACTGACCGTATTTCTGATAGTCCACCCTCTGTCCCTTGACTAGTCTGTTTGCTCTGTGACTCCTCTTTTTAAAATATGCTCAAAATGTTTGATTCTGATTTTTGCTCCCAAATTTCCATTATCTTTCATCTTCCCACGCATCTATCCTTTTTGATGCTATCAGTCTGATATACGTCTCCCATTTATGATATATTCTGATGTTCCCCAAACTGTAATTTAAAATCTGTGATCCACAGCAATTAGTAAAAAACTTATATATAAATAGCTTTTCTTTGTCCTGCTCTTTCTCCAAGCATGATTATTGTACGAAAGTAAAAAAAAAATCATTTCCAGGTACAAAGGAAAGATGATGGACAAAGAAATGTGCAGTAAGCCCTAAAGACTGCAGGAATATGCCCCTTATGAGAAGGGATTCATAAGCCTAAAAGCATGTCTGGCTTTATTAAAGTAGCTAATATAGTTTGATAAAACATACTACCTCTTTCCTCAGGCTTTCACTCTATTGCAAGTGTATAAATGTGTGGATTAAATCAGATTGCATCACTAGTACAAGCATGTGTTTTTATCAATGATGTATTGCAAATCTCATTTTTGTTTTATTTTTAAGGGCTATTCATAAAATCAAGAGAAAGATCTTTAACATGTGGGGTTTTTTTTATCTCTAAGAAATTACAGTGTACATAATACTTTGCAATGAGTTTGGTGTTGGTAAGTACCACAGCATGTCATTGACTTCGGAAGAAAAATGCAGTGGGTGAAATCTGGCCCTTACTGCTACTGCTGTGTAAAAGCTGGCTGTAAAACAGTGCAGGGTTGGCTGAACATCAGTGACAAAAAATATTCTGGCACTATTGTGCAGGATGGCTGAAGGCACTCATCCATGGCACAGAAGAAAACACACTGGCATTGCTTTGGAAAAGATCAAACTTCCCCGTTGGTCACTAAGTTGCAGATGGCATCATATGTGCTAGCAGGTGGGGAAGTTGTTTCCCTCTTTGGCTCTCACTCTGGATCTCGTTGGATGTTGCTGTGTTGCCTGGTGCCCATTCTGTATCCTAATTTGAGTGTTAGTTGAAACAAAGCCCTTCATTTACAGAGTGGATGGGGTTGAAAAGCCTCTTCATGCCTTGCTTTCTCTCTGCATTCCTGCTGAGCACTGTTCAGGCTTGTTCCTAAAGACTTGTCATTAAATTACAAATCTGGAATTGCTGGAGAAAAATTATTTTTTTTTCAACCATCAAAAGATAATGTCTCATCCAGAAATCAAATGAAAAGGCAAGGAAGGAGTACTTAGAAGTAAAACCCAATCAGTTCTGAAGGAGTGGAGACCAGCTGGTGCTGGATACTACAACCTGATATTCTTCTACTGTCCACCCCTTCTGTACCACTGTAATCTGCTTTAAGAGAAAGATTAACTTTAAAGTTAAAGCTACTTCTTTCTCGAATCTGAGCAGATTCCTGCAGTCTTTAGGGCTTACTGCACATTTCTTTGTCTGTCCTTTTTCCCTTGTACCTGGAATTAAAAAGCCTCTTTCATTCGCTTTCCTGCATAAGGCAAGCCCATGAAAGCAACTGAACTTGACCTCTTGAAACTATCTTGGAACTGTCTCCAGAACACATACTCGTCCAAAGAACAACTTAATTTGGAAATAATCTTTGACATGGAAAGTTTTCCTCTTTTAAGATGTCTGAAATTTGTGGGGCAGTGGAATCTGATTACAAGCAAAATTTCTGCTTATTTTTGTCAGCGAAGGTACACAAATTAATGTCTCCTAAATCGTTAGCTCTCTTCAAGGCAGTATGGCCTGTGGAGAGAAGAGCAGTTTTCTGCTTCTGTCTTCAGTACTGTCCTGCTGGGCGTCCATGGGGGAACTGGTGCACAAATAAGTGCTTTCCTTACCTGTAAAACAGTGATAATGACACTGACCTTCTTTGTAAAAAAGCTTTAAAAACTAGGGATATAAGAATTATATAAGAAGTAAGTATTATTATCGTTGCCCCTAGCAACTAGCAGCCTGCTTCCTGGCAGCTGCAAGAGCAAGGCTCAAGTGACAAAAATCCCAACCCTAATTTTCTTCTTACCATTTTTACTCATGAAACTCTATCTTTCACCCCTTCTTCCACTAGTATGTGCCAGATATATACTTGCATGATTTAGTGTCTGGGATGGTCATTCTGCCTCCAGCTGCTGGAGGAAGAGAAGGTTATAAGGATCCTGGACAGGTTTTGGGATCCTGAGTTATATGCTCCAAAGATGTCCTTGCAGTACTCAAACAGATAATAAACTGTTTCTTGTATGGTCAAAATGTCTATCAGTAACTCAAAATGTAAATTGAAGGACAGAACCATAAGCAGTGAACAATGTTATCATTTTACTCCCACCAAAAATCATGATCTGAGTTTGTGCAGGCATACTTTGCACAGCCTGTCATTCCCCTGTGAGAAGTGATGGGAGAAATGGTTGCCATGCTGACTCTAAAAGCAAATGCTTTTGAAATTACATAGTTCATTCCAAGCTTGATAAAGGTATATTAATATGTGTTATGACAGGAGCTGTGTCAAATTCCATGATAAAATGAACAAATCAGGAATGTGCTCATATTTTGAGTTACAAGACTGTTATGAAAATGTATTTCCTGCTAAAACAGTGAACAAGAAAAAGACATTGGAGTTGTGACAAGACACTGTCACTTCTTCGGCTTTTACTGGTGATCTGAAATTTTTCTAAGAAGTATTCTAATGGATTTTGCTGAAGTGGGAGAAAGGTGCTTTGCTTTGAATGGGGATGATGGGGAAAGTAAAATGAAAGAAGTACATGTTCCTGTATTTCCTGTGCTGCATGGTGCCCTGTGACAGCCAGTGGGCTGATTCTGAGCAAAGGCACTCACTTCCCCTGTAGAAATAAAGTCAACATGATTTCTTTGGAACACGAGAGCAATGATATTCCCAACATTCTTTTCTGCATTTTCGTTTCTGTGAGACTTTAATGAAGATGTAAAATCCCAAATTTGGAAATGATTTTTAAGTAGAGTTCAGGCCAGATCTCTCCTTGTTTGAATTATGATTCATGAACTGAAGCTGAACAGAAATGTAGAATACACCTTCTAACAACAAGATGGTAGAGCAGCACAAAACAATCTGTGAAATCAGACTGTTTTATATCCTCCAGTTTGCGCTTAGTTGACTGTGTCTTGTGTTCTGCCATGGGTGTTTTCCTTTTAGATGGGCATCTCTGATGAGGCGTGGTACCTAAAGGTTGCTGTTGGCACACCTTATGGATAATAAAGTGGGGAATTTTTTTTAATATATGCATATATATACACTCATGCATGCATATAGAACAAAAACCCAGGTGCCTATAAAATAATATCCATGCCATGTTCCTGAAAAATTCTTCTAGCATCCCTCTCTTTCCTGTTCATCTTCCCATGGCAGAAGCAAAAAATGTGATATCCCCATTCTGCTTTTTTTTTTCTTTCTGAAACTGCTCGTTTGTCTGCAAATTCAATTGTAAAACATGAAATGTAACAATACTCCAATATGCAGTGACCCAAACGCTTATGTGCACTGTCTGTCTGCTTAGAACAAGGGAGAAGTGAAGCGTATATGCAACTTTAAAATACAACTTTCATTGTAAATTAGACCACTAGCATTTGAAACGCCTTTGGTAGAACAAAAGGTGTTAATGCCTGTTGTTGCATAAGAAATATACTCAGGGAAAGTTTCATACATTTCTTTTTGTTCTGTGTGTGGCTATTCTGTTCTGAAAATAGCCATTTAATGAAAGGACTGAAACTTTTAGGTATTTTTATGTATTATGGTGGTTGCATTTAGGGTGCTTAATTTGCTATAATGAGGAGCCTGTTTTGGCATTTCACTGAAAAATGTAACCTTCTGTGGGAGACTGTCTCCAGTATTATTTTGCACTAAGACTACTTATCAGAGTAAGCTTGTAGGTCTATGAGAATAGTACAAAATTCAGTTTAAGTGAAAAGAAATAGAAAATACTTAGACATTACAAAACAAGACCTCCATCAAGCTGGAATGGTTTTATGTTTGTCTTTTTTTTTTCCCTTGGAACATTCACTTGACATTTTTCTGTGTTCATTTTTACTCCTTTTTCTCAGCTTATTTGTTCTTAACCCTGGAGAGAGCCCATTCAAAATCGATTTAAGTCTGTTCAGAATGATCACTAAATCTAACAGTATTTCCTTGGGAGTTACTAAATTTATCTTGGTCCTTAGCAGTCACAAGTAGGTTTTCTGCTAGAGATTGAGTTAGTCTTGTAAATTCTAAGTTTTCCCAACTGCTTCTTCTCCTTTGCAGTGAATCACAACAGAGTCCTTCTGAGCAGCAGAAAAGAGATCCTTGGTGAGATTAGCACCACAAAAATTACTTTTCTCCTTCCTCTTGAGCCTCTTCTAAGGTCCCAAGGCCTTGAACTCCCCAGTGAGAGATGTCCGACATATTAGGCAGTCCCATGGATCCAGCACTTTAGTCAACAAGAACAGCTGACTTCACCGAAGATGAAGATGTGCATAAATATGAAATGCCCAGCACTTAAGTGCCTCAGTTGTCTCACAGAGGGAGGAAAATCTGCAGAAGCATCACTGGAAGGAATTCTGACCTCTTGTCTCTCTCTTTGCTTTTTGATGCTTAACAAGTATTGCATCTCCCACTGTCAATCTGCACTTCTGCCCATTACTGGACCTATATTATTTGCCTATCCAGCTGAATCCTGATCTCTCCTAGTCTTTTTTTGTTAGACCTTCTGTAATTAATACCCATCAATGTCATTTATCTTGAAATGCCAAAGGAAGCTAACAACTTAATCAGTACCATTTTGTGTGGGACAACTCAAATACATTTTCCGTGTCAGCTCCTTCCACCACACTAGGGTAGGAGTATCCATGCTGGATACAGCTTTTCCAAATGTGGACCTGTAAAACCAGCAATAGCCATCAAACTCTAAGAGAAGTCTCATAACCTTCTTTTCCTCCTCTGAATCTTTGGGAATCAAACTACTTTTTGTCAACTACTTCCATTCATTGTAAGAATGATTGAAATTCCCAGTAATTTTGAGAAATTACTTGTTTTACTATGTCAACTACATGAATTTCTGTGATCTGTAAATGACCATGTAGGCCATTTTTTAAACTCGTATTGCTTTAAGAAGTACAGGGCTCTGGGACTCACTAGTGAACTAACAGGAAAGCATGGGAAAGTCTCATTCTCTTGCTGAAAACAAAGGCTAAACCTCCCTCTCTTTAGTGGCTATGACTCACAGGATGAGAAAACCTAGGGTGAGAGAAGGGGAAGGAGGCACCTCTTTTTGTTGATTTGCTCGGACTTTTTGCTCTTCCTAAAGTACCAGAGTGGTACCATGACATGATGATACCAAGCACATGTCTCTACCAGAGCATTCTGTGAGGTGACTTCTATTATACTTCTTCCTGCTTTCTGCCACTGAAGAAAAACAAAACAAAACCCCAAAATACAGAAATAAGATTATTTCTATGTGGAAAATACAATTTTTAAAGTATTTTTGAGTCTTCAAAGAAGAAGAATTTCTCACACCCTTTTCTTTTATCTTGCCTTCACTAGTAGCCTCTTTGAAGTCACACTTTGATGTGTCCTGCACCAAGTCTTGACAACTTAAAAACTTAGTCAGCTTCACAAACATACCTTGCTTGTATTGGCTCTTGCTTGAGGACAGATTTTCATTTTCCTCTCCCTTGTCATTTTACTTCCCTTTATGCTTTCAGACTTTTGATGACAATTTACAAGATTGTTGAGAGATCTCCTCTACTGCGAAAGATGAAGTTTGATGTGCAATTTCTATAAGTCAGGGAAGTTTATCCTGTAATCTTCCATTTTGGTTTTGTTTGGGTTTCACTCATCCCCGCTCCCCCAGTCATTTCTCTTCAGGAACATGGGTTTTTATTGTCCCTTTGCTTTTTCTTCTATCCCATCTTAAAGCAGTGCCTTGAAGTTATGGAAATTGAATTCAAAGGCTAATGGATTCCTGTGTACTTTCACTTTGCCAGCAACAGGTTGAGAACATGCACTCCATAACTCTTTTGCTTTCACCTCCAAAAGACACAAAACAGAAATATGTATTCTTATGCTGTCAAGTTATACGCTCATGCCCTGTAACTACATCACATCCATGTACATAGCTGCCACATATTTGCAGGTTATTTTGACATTTCTGTGACACTAAAGTTTTTTTGTTTTCAACATAGTGTCACAAACCTGACACGCATCTCACAGCAAGCTCTTCAGGTGCTTGTTTGGAACCACAATCACAAGCACAGAAATTCCTCGAAAAAAAGTTCAGTGTGAGGAAGCTTGAGATACATTGTTCAGACTGGCAGGAGAGTATGATAGAAGGACTAAATGAAGAATAATAAAGAAATATTTTTGATAAATAATCTGAAAGTCAACATAGTAGAAAGAAAATTAGTAGGCAGAAATGTGTTCTTATGTCTTGCCGAAGGGTCTTTGGCTGCAGCCTCTTTATTATTTGTATGGTAAGAGATGAACGCCTCAGTAGTCCACATTACATTGTCATTGTGTATCTTAAGTTTCTTTTGGAAAAGACATGAAAAATTGCTAAGTAATATAGAGAAAACCTTGAAACATTATTATTTTGGAGTTCTGTATGTGTTGCTTTTCCTTAAAGTCGATATTAAAAATGGAAATGCTATGGATAATGTACTTCCTATATTGCTGACATTGTTGTTTCTTTCCATACATTTGAGGTTTTATATTTTTCTTTTTTAAACAAATGTAGATAAGCCCTTCAACTCTGTTAGATCACGTGATATTTTTATATTCCTTTTATTCTGTGTTGTGAAAAAAAAGTGTGCATTGCATAAAAGCTTATCTGACAAATATCTTTTAAACAAAAATATATACTTGATGGCTGCCATTAAGGCTTTAGGAAATATGTAAATGTACACACTTCTTTAAAGGACTAGAACATTAACATCTTAATAAAATATAGTTAGAATTTGTTTTTATTGCTTGGCTCTTATTTAAAAGAAGCTATTGGTAAAATGTCTGATTTTTCTAATTGTCTCAAAGGTTCAAAATAAGATTAGTGTATAATAGCCTTCCTTTCATTATTGATGTTAGCTTAATTATTCAATTTCTTTGAAAGCATATTAAAAATTGTTTTCATATCTACCAGAATAAACTTTAATAGTCCCTTAGATTCCCAGGCAACTATCTGTTAAGTCCTCCTCGGTGGTCATCTGTTCATATAAGAAGGTATGTGGGAGTTAGCTTCACCATGAAACTGTGTTGTTATGCCATATAGCAATACACATTGCAAGTCAGAGTGCGTTTATTTATAATCACCTTTTCAAAATAGTTTCTCTTTTTTCTACACTGCATTCCCATTACAGAGCACTCTCTCCATATCGTCCTTGCACAGTACATTGCAACCACCAATCCAATATAAGAAGATGCATTCAAAAATGAAGTATTGCACAATATGCAGTTTCCTTTGTTCAGAGAGATTGGACAGCTCTTTATGATTAACAAAGTACATGAGTAAGTGGTGTTCTTATAAATACTAATTTATTTAATAAAAATACAAAAATATAAATATACATATATAAAAATATCAGGATGAATCAACACACAGACATTCTATAACTCAAGAAATATGGCAGTAATATTAATCTTTTTAAAGTGTATTTTTGAGATTGAGTTACAATGCAGATGTACACTGTCCAGGATAGTAGGAAAGGTAAAGCAAAGCCATTTAAAAATATGGAGTTTCCATGTCATTATTAAAGGCGCAAAAAGCCTTTTATTTTCTCATTCCCTGTAAAACCCTTTCATTGGAGGTTTCTAGGCAGACAGGGTGAGTTACAGATTTTTTTCTAAATCTCAATCGCTCATATTCATTTACGTTGACTTACTGATTAAGCAAACCCTTACTAAGACAACACCTATTTTTTGTAAATTTTTTATTCCCAAGTAAGAGAGAGTAGGCCACTTTATCTAGCAACATAGACATGAATTCCACTAACACTGACCAAGTGACAGATTACTTTCTCAGTCTCGATCACTGTCCTCTCCGCCATACATATCTGCTAATTTTTTAAACCGAGGTCCCCAGTCACTGAGGTAATCGTAGTCTTGGTTGCCTTCTGTGGTAAGTGATTCCAGAGAGCTGAGTGAATTTGCTATGGAATCGTTTCCTTCATAGGCATATGTTGCTAGTGAATCATAAGGAGGGGCAGCTGGGTCTAAATCATTTTCCTTTAACCTTCTGTGAATAAAATCTTGGACATCGATGTTTTCCCACAGAGGTGCAGTCCGCCTTATCTGAAATATTGTTTCTGGGATAACATCTCTTCTCATCTTACTTTCCTCCCTTGCTTCTGGATTTCTAAGTGTGCCAATGTCAAAAGCCTGGGTGTCTTCTTCCCCACCTCCTTCATCATTGTAGGTCACAATATTGTCCCGAACATCATCCTTTGAGATAATCAAGGGCTCTTTCTTCCTCTGTCTCTTGAGCGCCGTAAACAAGACAACTAATACTAAAAGGAAACAAAAGATGAATGAAGAAATGGATAGTTAGAAAGTAAATAAATGAGCCAAAAATTTTACCTCATCTTTTGACCCAGAAAGGTTTTAAGGCTGGAATGGGATTTTTAGTAGGAATATAGTGATACAATCTATCCCCAAGTTGAACTTAATAAGGGAAAGTATTAAGGATTTTATAGCAGTCAAAAACTTATGCTTTTTTTAAACCCATGGGAGAAATGATCAAAATATTTTCTATTTTGAATAGATTTACAACTAAACTGAAGTTGAAAAGTAAACAATACCATAAAATATTATCCTGCTAAGGTTTGATATTGATTTTAATTCTGTGAAATATCACCTTTCTGGCAGTCACTAAGGGGCCTTTCATCAAATGTAGTTGAATGTCCTCGGCAAAAGTTATTCACACTCTTGAAAGCTAGTGATTTAGGTATTCACAAGTGTCTAATTCACTTCTGAATATGGGATCTACAGGTCCTTCTGAAAATAAGAACCTGAAGACCTTAAACTATCGATATTATTGACAGAACTACTTTTGCTTCAATGACTGCGAGAATTGAAATCCAGTCTTTGTTACTAAATATTTCTTTTGAAAAAACATGATCCCCTTAGTTTATGAAGTGCTAGTTGAATAACTCTTTCTTATGAAGAGGCAAGGATTGACACAAAAATGAGGCTCTACAAGGGGAGATAAAAAAATGAAGTTAAGATTTGTAAATACATTCTGGTGTCTAAATGTTATTGATTTCAGTAGCAATTCAATGCTTAAGTGCATTTAAAAATCTGAGTCTCTCTCCAGTAGCTGGAGTAAATGGTAGAGGCCAGAAAGACCATTTGTCAATGAGTCATAACAGTGGTTGCTGAACCATAAATTATAACAGTGCTGAATGGTTTTGTTGAGTCTTAGGGGCTAAGTTTAAACTCTGAACCACCTGAATACTGGCGAATAAAAGATAAGATTGGACATGCCGCAGGTAGGGAGAGGGGAACTGAGATCTTCCACATGCACGGTATTATGTTGAATATGTGAATATACAGGATGTTCCGTTCTGTTTTATTTGGGTTTTCTTCCTTGTATCTGTACAGAAGCCCTTCTTTTCAAGTCTTCATAATGCTAGATGAGAAACTACACACTTTAGTTAAGAACTCCATATATGGTTAAAGGGCAGATCACTGACAGGTTATTATGAAGAAGCGTCTTTCACAGTCTGGTACTTTATATGCCTCATCTATGCTGGGAGTGTTGACACCAGTCTACTATTATTACATACTACACCTTGTTGAAAAATTAAATAAGATGCTGAGTATCACACTAGATATAGAATAAAATTCTGTTTAGATGTTCTAGACCCACATGTTTCTTCGATTTCATATATGTCTGTAGTGCTAAGTAGAGCAGGACCTCTAACCGTGGGGCTGAGAGACACGAAGTGGTAAAACTTGCTCTGCACAACAGTGGTCCCTGATCCTCTTCTGAGTCTCATGTGCTATTGCTGTGGCCTTAAGGCACGTTTTGAGTTTTGATAAGTTCAAAGATTAGTACAGATTTGTTCAGTCTGTACCAAAGCATTGCAGCCAGTCAGAGCAATGTTTTCATTGTGGGCACATAAAGGCACGTGTTCCACGCTGCACTTTTTTGTGCTCTGAGTTGGGGCATGAAGAACGGCTTTAAAGAAGCAGAGCTTCTTGATATGGTGTTAAGAACTACGCAAGGTGAAGAGCTAGGTCTGGCAGAATCTGAACCATAATTTTCTCCTGAAGGTGATGCCCTGCAAGTTCTGCCTCTCAGACCATGCCTGGACAACATCCCCCCCAGTCCAAGGGGGCTAATGCTGAAACCAGGCCAGCAGTGATGCCTGAACCTAAGCAGTTTGTCAATCAGTTTGTCAGAGCTCAGGTATTCTCCCTTCCTTAAGACCAGTACAGATATAGTTTCTAGATATTGCCCTTCTTCTAATACCAATAGCAAATATTAAGAGGATCACAGAGTTACCTTGAATCCAGGGTAAAAACTGAAAAGAAAAGTGATCCCCTTATAATGATACAAACTGAAACCTGCAGCTTCTCACTGACCCCTTGGCAAGCTGCATTTGCTAGGACAGGTGGGAAAGGAAAGAGGTTTTCTGCGAAGTTTCACTGGAAAGTAGAGGTGATGGCACTTTTCTTGCAAAATAGGCAAGTTACAATTTTTATGTTCTTAGCACCAGATAATGAGCTAGCATTTATTCTACTTCCTTCATATGTCACCACATCTTTCTAATGCTTCTACCTTCCAAACATACATTTGGCTTTTGTGCTCACACTTATTTTATCAGCTGCTCTCAGTATCATTTGTGAGAAATTGAACATTTCTATCCTATGCTTTTGAGCTAAGTATTTTCTGAACAGAAGAAACCCAACTCATTAAAAAACCCAAATCATTTCATCATTAAATAGCTAATATAATTCATAACATTTAATCATCTTAAAACTTAGCACTAAGCTTCAGAAATATGATTTTAAAGTTCTGGATCTAAATGAAGATCTGATTATGGTATGAACATTACTCAAATGAGGATGGTAACTAAAACTGACCCTATATTTTCAAATTTATTTAATCTAAATAGCACAGTCTCACTCTTTTCACACAATCTTCTAAAGAATAATGATGATATATTTCTGCGGGGTCATGTGAATAAGAGTTTTAAGAATATCAGGGCTCTAGAAGTGACTAGATCTCAAAGTAAACATCTCATCACAGGTACCTACCCAGCAGGATAATGATGCAGAGGAGAATGGCCACCAGTGCCCCCGTGCTGAGGCCGGCAGGGAGGAGCAAGGCCTCGGCGCTGCAGGACTGCATGTTCCCCTGGCTGTCACAGGCACACACCCGGATGGTCAGCGTGCCCGTGCTGCTCTGGATTGGGTAGTCGTTGTCAAATATTATGATTGGCAGAAGATAGGTGCTCGTCTTACTACGGCTGTATCCATTTCTTCTTGTCATAATTCCTGCCGTGTTGTCTAGAATGGAAATGCAGAATCAATAAATGTCTCTGAATTATGCTTTATGTGATATTGGGGAGAGGGGTGGTAGGATCTGCAGTTACCTTTGTTGTCTACAACAGAGAAGTTTGGATGAACAGCAAATTCTGGAACCAACTCAAAGAAAAATTTGTGTCCTCGAGGAGGCTGATCTTTGTCAATGGCACTCACAGTCTGTATGAGCTATAAAGAAAAGAGTATTTCATACTATTTTAGAAACCTTGTGTTTCAATTCTCTGCTTTTCATGTCCAGTAAAACTCCAATGAATCTCTATCTGAAGACAAAAACTGATGTCCTAAGCCAAATATTTCCCACATAAACACAGTAGAGGTTACCATAAACAAATTGTTTTATTGTTTGAACACATAACAAAGGATGAAAAAGGGTCCAGTCCTCACTCCAAAACAGCCATGTGCTTTGATTTGTACGTAGTATCTTGCAGTGATATAGAAACATTTGCCCTTCTCAATAAGCCATAAACCTCCTGTGGCCTCATGTAGCAATGACAGAGAGTACTGTGTAAACCAGTTGTTAAGTGGGTCTAATTCTCAATCCACCTTGTCTGCTCCTGGTGATAAATTGCAGTACTGCACTGGCAGGATGCTTGATTCTCCTGGGGTAATAAAAAGAGAAGCTTTGCTCCCTCCTAAATTGAAACCTCTGGCTGTGGAGCTTAATAGCTGCCCTAACAAGGCCACTCAAGCCCAGCTGGGAAGGAGTGATAATAGTGCCAGAATAGGGTCAGAGCAGAGTGGACTGAAAAAAGAGAGACTTCAGCAGTACCTCTGGATTGCACAAGCTTTCCCGTGGCATCAAAACGTGCAAATGTGTGTACTCATATTTATGCAGACACACATAAATGCTAACAATTTGGCTCTTTTTTATCTATCTGCTGCTGGACTCACAGAGAGAGGCTGAGGGAAACAAATGCAGAACTGAGGAAGGAAAAGCTACCTGGGAACAGCTGTAGTTTATGAATTGACTCACAACAGTTAGCACCACTCTATACTGTGTGAGTCACAATAACTCCAGAAAGCTCTATGAATGGCTGCTCTGTCCTTTGCCCTTCCGGGTGGGTGTCATACTAGGGAGCAACCCGTAGTCCAGCTTGGCTTGCAAGGACAGGTTTGCATTCAGTCAAGATGACAAAAGTTGATGGCATAAGAATAGGAGTAAGTCTCAGCTGAGGATGCTATAACTCAGCGCAGTTGCATTTCTATGGCACCAAAACTTAAAGGCAGAATGAGTTCAGCAGTCAGACATTTTTCTTTCAAAGCCAAGAGAGAGCCAATGACTCTTGAGTTTTCAGGTGTTTCCAGTGTTCAGGGTGTCTTGAAATCCCACAGATATCAAAGCCACTTGTTACCAAAGACTTTGTGGCTTGTTTTTCTCTTATTTCTAGAGAAGGTACACCTTGACTTCTTCCAGAAACACAGTAATTTACAAGTAGCACTAACATGATCTGTAAGTTTTGTGCCAATAAAATAAAGAATTCCTTTTTCTCATATACTTTCTCTGAACAGCAACTTGAGTGAGACTAAAATGGTTTTTTGCTGTATCACTCAGAAACTTGTTACTGCTAGTGTTGTACTGCACCATGAATATTCGACCCATTTTTTCTAGTTAACTTTGGGATAATTTGATTTCAGTTAATAATATTGAATAGTAATTTTTAAAAAAACAAACAAAAAAACAAACCCAAAACACAACTTAAAAACAATTGAGGGGTCTGAGTTTAGCTCATTCACTGTCTAGCAACTCTTTCTAAAACAAGCACAAAATATTTTTTATAGTTTCTTTTTATTTTTGAGGCATATTGAGGAACTTAAAAGGTAAATTGTGAACACTAGCCTTGCACAAAAGGATGTGACTATGCTGAAAGCAGGATTATACAGTTTTTCTAAGTGTAATTAAAATAGTAACTACATATAAAAATCTCTTCACTTTTAAAAAAATTTAATGATCATTGTTCTTTCCATTAGTTTTTTTTAAGTTTTAGCTGTTTCACAAGATAAGTCAAATCCTTGTTTATGGTGTTTTGTGTGTTTCTAAATCTCAGTTTATGTCAACAGCTTTCCAATGTTCAATTGCTTTTGTCTTTCCTGTAATCTACCTCTGAGAGTGTTAGTACAGAAAGCAAGACCAGGATGACATTTAATTTTAGTTTCCCACAGTTTAAAAATATTTTCAAAAAATCCCAAAACATTCCGAGGGGGCAAAGATACCAAATTTTAATGACAAAATTCTCCTTTCACATTAGCACAAGTTTGAAAAGACAGAATAAATAGAAAAGTACCAGAGAGAAGAGAGAATTACAGCAAGTGAAAACATTTGTGCAGTTTACAATTACTGGCTGGAAAACTCAAGGAGAAAATATCCTGGTGTAATAACTACCAGAAACTGTAGTTGAGTATCTTGGGTCTTTTTGAGATGTAATCAGTGGGTGTTTGTAAGATTTGACTCCCTTCATGTGTAAATCACAGGGAGAAGCACAATCATACCAGGCACAGAGGAACCTAATTACAACGAAAAATTATTGTTCAGGGTAAGACTTAAGAAAAAGAAAAAAAACCTCAAGCTTATTACCTGATCTAACTATTGGCAACATAAATTGAGAACCAGCTGTTCGCCTACCAGAAAAAATGGGAGATAAAAAGAACAATGAGAAACCATGATTGCAGGTGAATTGTTCCAAATGATGAAAAGGTGAAAGGAAATTAGAAATCTTATCTAATTAAGGATTTTTTTTTTTGGTAAGTTATACAGCTGTAAATAAAAGACAATGATGTCAATGAAAATCACCACAGCAATGAAAGTGGTCTGGCTATTTTGAAGTATCTTACTACTAGGAAAAAAGTTTGTACTCTTTTGGGTATATTTTGTAATATCATTTTGGAAATATATTAATCTGTTTTGATGCACTTATGGACATTGAGTTATGATCACTCTTCAGCAGGACTTCAGGGAAAGATCTCTGATGCCATAAGGTTTACGACAGAAGAGTTATTTCAAGAAAATTATTTTTACTCAAACGTATTTCAAGCATATCAGGCTTAGAGAAGATAAAAACATTCCCATTCTTTTCTTTCTTTCATACTTTCTCACATGAATGAGCACAGTTTAGAAAATACAGCATTATTGTCACTATTTTGAGGGCTGGCTATGCATGTGCATATGCACTTCTGTGTGTTTAAAAAAAAGTGTCACTCTCAAGTGTATCTTAATAGGTCAGTTCAAGTTTTTAAGTTTTTTAAGTTTTTAAGTTTTTTAAGGGTCACTTTTCTTTGAGGATAATGAAAATTTAAATATAAACATTGACATGAATGTTTCTATTTTACATTTAAGACAAGGGGTTTGCAGTAGTTTGACCATATTAAATGAGTAGCAAATGAAGAATTATTCCCAATGGAAATATTTCTTAAAGATCAGGGACCAGTGCTCTTCAGTCAGGCTGTTTACCAGGGCTCTGACGATGGCTGGTGTCTTGGGACAGGTGTTCTCTAATATCCTTATCAATGACATAGGCAGCGAGATCAAGTGTACTCTCAGCAAGTTTGCAGATGACACAAAGATGAGTGGTGTGGTTGACACAACAGAAGGAAGGGATCCTATCCAGAGAGACCTGGGAAATCTCGAGAAGTAGACCTATGAGAATTTCACAAAGTTCAACAAGTCCAAGTCCAAGTGCAAGGTGCTGCATCTGGGTCAGGGCAGCCCTAGACAAGAGCACAGACTGGGGGAAGAACTCGTTTGAGAGGAGCCCTGCAGAGAAGAACTTGAGGGTTATGGTGGACAAAAAGCTGGACATGAGCCAGCAATGTGCACTCAGAGCCCAGAAGGCCAACTGTATCCTGGGCTGCATCAAAAGAACAGTGGTCAGCAGGTCAAGGCAGGTGATTCTACTGCTCTACTCTTCCCTTGTGGGATCCAGCCTGGGGTCCTCAGCACAATAGAGATGTGGCTTTATTGGAGAGAGTCCAGAGTAGGGAAACAAAGATGATTAGGGGTCTGGGGCACCTCTCCTATAAAGACAATCTGAGAGTTGGGGTTGTTCAGCATGGAGAAGGGAAGGCTCTAGAGAGATTATATTGTCATCTTCCAGTGCTTTAAGAGGGCATATAAAAGAGAGGAAGATTGGCTTCTTACACAGGCAGATGGGGGTAGGATAAGGGGGAATGGCTCTTAACTAAAAGAGGAGAGATTTAGATTAGAGGTTAGAAAGGAATTTTTCAGTCAAAGGACAGTGAGGCACTAAAAGAGGTTGCCTGGAGACATTGTGAATGATTCATCCCTGGAAGTGTTCCAAGCCAGGCTGTACGGAGCCCTGAGCAACCCAACCAGCCTAGTGGGTCACATTCCTGGCCATGGTCAAGCAGGTTGGAATTACATGATCTTTAAGGTCCTTTTCAATCTAAATCATTGTATGATTGCATGATTCTCTTTATTTCTTGATGAAGACAGAGATTCTGCTAAAGGGTTTGGACCTATTTCCCACCAAAATAATTTTTTTCAAACATGGAAATGGTTCAATTATAATCCTATTTCATGTTGTTTGGTTTTTTATCCTGGATGCTGTGATTTTAGGGTCATAACTTACACCACAGTCAAAACTATGACCGTAGTTTATGTTCAGGCTATTTTACAGTTATTCATAGTCATGTCTGAAAAAGTGGTTGAGGTTGAGTGGACTGCCAGAAACAGATTCCTTATATATATCTCATACATCCTTAGGCCAAGGCTGCTCTTCAAGTTATTTTAAAGATAGCAAGCAAGTAAAAGCTAGGTAGGGGAATTCTGAAATGGGAAGGGTCCCTGTGTACTTCAGAGCATGCTGTTAGTGTTCCTGTGGCTGCATTTGTATACACAGAGAGCTGCAGAAGCAGAAGGCTTTTGTCGTAGGCTCAGCCTTGGGAATGCCTTTAAAAGAAATATAGGAACCATTAAGGCAAATGTTAAGCTTTACCAGCACAGAGGTCAGCACCAGCTGGCTGCTTTTAAGATGGGCTTTTCCATTTGTGCTGGCTAGGCATGACTGTTGCATCTTGGCTCCAGGGTGTACTCTTTAAAAACTGCAGCCACATGCTTCAAAAAGTTCCTTGGGGAAAGATGAACAAGATGAGGTCCATGGGTGCACAGATACAATATAATTTCAGGTTAAACAAATCTACTAATAAAACAAAACCTGAGACAAATAGAATGTTTGCAAAGGATTCTGCTGCTAGGTCTTTTCAAAACAGTAACATATTGGTGGCTGCTATTTTATTTCTAAACCTTTTTCTTTTCCAAAATTCCTTCTTTCAAAATTCATTATAAATGGTGAAAACCAATGTCACTTTCACAGAAATTTAAAGATGGTCAGTGTTGTAGACTGCCTTTCTGAAGTTTTAATATAACTTGATTATCATGTAGCATAAAAATTGTGATTCCAGTCACAAAGACCACTGGAGGCAGATATCGTTAAGGTGGAGATACAGGACACAGTAAAAACTGCTGAAGTTTGTTGTTTCTGTATGCAACAGAAGAGAGGAGCAGGCCTTCAATCCACTTGAATCATTTGGGCTTTCATTCTTGTTATATCCTGCTCTTAGTTACACCTGGATATTGTACAACAGAGAAATGTCTCAAAAGTCACTTAACTCCTCTCAGCTCCTTCTGAGATTACACTTAAAAAGTATCACTAAGCGCTTGAGAAAGGGAAATGTTAGTGTTTGTCTATGTCTAACATATTTTTTAGAAGTGGTATGGGAGAGAACAGAACAAATTCTAGAAAGTTATTGAACTTGTTTGGCACTGCAAGTGTTTCTCTAGGAATCTGGGAAGATCTCACCACTTTCTCTGTCATAAACCATGGGGAAAAAAATTCTGTGAAACTATTTTTAGCAATCATGAGAACAAAGTATGCAAATATTATGGGGAAATTGTGGAAGGACGGCTTTGTTCTCCTGTCCTTTCTTTCTCTTGCCCCTTTTCCTGCCTGTATGATCTGGTAGGGTCAATCACTAGCTAATCTTGAATGTATTACTAACAGCACAATGTAAATATGTGGGACGAAGATTATGTAAAAGATGTGATGATATGGCCCATAGGAGTGTTTCAAAATCAATCCAGCCATCAGTGGATGTCCATCTTGTCATTATGCGGCTTGAGTGATCACACTTGTACACAATTCTAGGCTATACACCTGTAAGGTACTAGCTGCAGAAAACGGCCTCCATCATGCGTGTGTAAGCTTGAATAGATGCCTGCCACTTAACAAAACTTCATGGTCAGTAATGCAAAGCAGTTTGGTTTCCAGATCCTGGCTCTGTTCCACAAATGTGTTGGCAGTTTTAACAGGACTGAATGCTTATCAAAAGTTGGAAAACTCTCTCTTCAATTCTTACTTAAAAATACGGACTGTTAGCATGGGTCTCTCACCAAAATAAGCCAAAAGGTGTCTACCTAGTGAAGCGGCTACACCGTATATAAAGTCATGACTGATAATTAGCAATGCACACTTGAGAAAAAGTGATCCCTCTCTGCTCCCTTTTAAAAAGTGAAGGAGGGTATGGAGAATAATGAAAAGAAAAATCAGGCAGGTCTCTGAAGGAAGAAACAAACTTTCTACATTCTGATGTCCGAAAGCACATGAATGGCAGGAATGAATATAGAATAAGATGGGGAAAAAAGTGACCCAGGTTGTTTTCTTGATGGGTATTGAAATTAGCTAAATTTCTGCCGACAATAAACTGCAATAAACTATGGAGCTAAATTTTTACCAACAAATAGTTCAGTTAAATCAGTCTGCTTCGCAAGTATAACGTCCTGGTTTCCATGGAGAGTAATCATCCTCTAACCCAGCTAAAAAGACCCAATTAATTCCTGTAACAAGGGCATGAGAGAACTTGTATCAAAGCCTTCCCCACAACAGTCCCTGGGGCTTCAGGATTAGAGATTTCTAAACTGCATGAGAGGAAGGCTGCTTCCTACTTTTCTTTAACCTGTGTACTAGCCAATGGAATGAGATTCTCATGGTGACAAATGTGTTTCAGCCTAATGAACATAAATTTTTATTAACTTTTAGTGATAACATTTCTCCCCAGTCATACCATTGTTGTTTGGAGACAAAAGAGGAGGAGAGACTAGGATTTTCTTTCCTCTGACCCTCCTAAGGCTATCTGAAAAACACAATGAGTGAAGCCTCTAATATTTGTTGATGCTGAGAATGAGTAATGTTGCTTGGTGGCAAAGAACAATATTTGATCATTCTGACTGCTTCCTGATGCACCTGAGACTTAGAGAGCAGTGTGACTAATAACTGGTCCCGGTTAAAAAAAAAGTAAATTAACTAAATGTATTTATCTTCTCAGTCTGACTCTTTTGCTATGGTACCAGATGTAGAAGCAGTGCTTTGATGTGTCAAGAAGCAAAAAAGATTCTAATAAAAAAGCTGCTTTAGGTGATCTCTAAAATAGGTTGGAGTAATACTAAATGAATACATGATTCTATCTTTCTTATATTATACAGGGACATGAGAAATACAGGCTCTCTGTAACATAACATCGTTGGCCAAAACATTAAATTTGTATTTCTATATTCATTGCTGTTTTTAAGCACCAAAATAAAAGTACTCTCATGTATTGAAGGTAGTCTGTTTTCTGAAATACTAAGTCAGCTGTGTGTAAAAGTCCAGATACAAACTCAAGTGCCTCTCTTGAGGACCCCAGCTGTTAACAAAGAGAAAAACAGAATGGATCTCTCATTTTTCTGTAGCTGCTCTTGGTGTACACTGTCTTTCAAGTATCTTTGTGCGTTTTTCCAATGAGGAAAAATAATTGTTAAAATTCCATTGGTAAACTAGATGTATGGGAGGTCTGAACAACAACATGCTTACCTAATGGGTCTCTGTCATATCTGTTGCTAGGTAAGCACAGAATTTACCAGAAAGGTAAATGAAATGTCATACATTAATGGATATTTCATCAAGTGTGCTAGTCTAGATGGAAATTCGGTTAAGAAAACTGACAGTCAGTATGCCTGGGTTGAACTTCTTCAAATATATGACAAAACCTGTGTTTGCTGGTTGACCAAATTCCACAAGATTAATTTCAGTTAGGTCTTGATTCATAAGTTTTGGAACCTTATGCAATTAAAATACATAACTGACTTTTCTACCAGTTATTACACTGAGTTTTTAATATTTATTTACCTCAGTTTTGTCTTGTAAAATGAGATATTGTTTTACTGACAGAATTTAGGTTCTACGACAGCTGTTAATGGCTAGAATTACCTGAATGTATTCGACATGAAAAAAGCAGCTTATAAATCATAAATTAAAACTATATGAGTTTAATAGCCAAAAGTTTAGAGAATTTTTGCACCTTCTGTAAGGATTGAAATGTATTCTTAAGTGACAATTTATGTCACTGATTGACAGGATGATGTGATCATAAACCTTAGTTTTTGTGAAAAGTACTCTTTTTTCATTTTTCTGATATGATAATTCTTTCCACTGTTTTAATTTAATTCATCACTGCCTTTGATATGTATATTCATCTATTTACATCAATTACATGAAAAATAGTAAAACTTTCTTAAAAAATGATGAAAAAATTGTCAAATACCTCTTCAAAGGCAAGTGGTTTTAATCAAAGTATTCTCTCCCATTCTAACCTGTTTTGCCTGAATTCTGATACTATGTGTAATGAATGAAAAATAAATAGGATCAGATGCAGTCTCCCAACAACCTATTGTATTACCTCCTTTTTTTTTTAAATCTACATGTATTTCTATATTTATGAAACAATTCATAAAAGATCACTTGAATTGCAACTGATATATTACATGTTTTTGCTTTGCATAGAGTTCTTCAGTACCCGAAATGCGAACCTCGTCTCAGGTACCATCCATGCTACATTCAGTGAAGCCTCTGTGACTTAAATAAAACACTGGGCAGAAAATCAGGTAAAACATGAGTATGGTTCCTGATGCGTATCCATATCACCCACCTTCGTAAAATCTTTCAATATTGCACGGTCACTGTGCTCTAAAGAAAACAAATTATTATACATTCTGATCCTTTCCATATGCTTTTCGTGAAGTCAGCCAGCACTGGCTGGATGACGACAGCCTAAAGCTAGTGAGACATGAGAATAGACCTAAGACGATCTTAGGGCTTCCTCCTGGCTTGTCTCTCCCAGAGTAGGAACCCACCCATGTTTGTACTAGCAAAAATAATGATTTCAAGTTTTTTCTTCCAGTCGACAGTGAATCAGTCTGGAGAAGAGACTCATACATGGTGTGTTTTGGATTGGCACGGCCTGGTTTTGAGGAGCAGGGAGGCTGCAAGGATGGCTCCTGTGAGAAGTTGCTGGAAGCTTCCCACCGTGTCCGACAGAGCCAGTGGCTGATGGCTCTGAAGATGGACATGCTGCTGGCCAGAGCTGGGCCAATGAGAGAGGGTGGTAACGCCTCTGTGATGACATATTTAAGAAGAAAATCAAAACAAAAGTCACGAGTTTTTGCTCCTAGTCAGAGAAGAGGAGGCAGTGAGAATATGTGAGGGAACAACATGGTGGCACCAAGGTCAGTGGAGAAGGAGAGGGAGGAGGTGCTCCAGGCGCCGGAGCC